>JAGDQP010061519.1:0-12028 GCA_022664845.1 Lepisma saccharinum
TGCGTCTACTGTATGAGGTTGATTCACGTTACGTCACAGAGGTGTTTTGATCACGTGCTGCCGGTAAAAACATCCAAGGTACATCAGCAGTATCTGTAGAATTTAATAGACTACCTCAAACAAATGACGTCATTGTAGTCTCAGTGAATTTTTTCTATCCATCTTGGAGTGTTCGATCTATGAAGGCTGACAGAAGAGGGAATATTTCAACGTTTATTCAAACAAAGGTCGTACTTTGATCGAACACTCCAAGATTGATAGAAAAATTTCACTGAGACTACAATGACGTCATTTGTTTACATTGTGTGGGTGGAGGTAACCTGTATAAAGTTCTACAAAATTGCTGACGTACCTTGAATATTTCCCGGTGTCACGTGATGCAGTGCATCAACTTCATTGCTTTTTCATCATTATAATTGTAATTATATACCCGCGTAACGCTTTCTGGCTTTCACTTTTAGTTGCTTGCTTGCTTAAGGAAGCAAAACAAGCAAGTTTTTAAATTTGCAACAGACAGCACAAAGTCAGCACGTCGTAAAACGAATTTTGCTATTATTTCAGGAAGTTACAGTTTACTCTATACAGAAGAAAATAAAAGTAGTCTAATAAGGTCTGCGCTGCAAGAATTTCGCCAACATTTGACGGAGAAATTCCCCTGTTATATGATGTAAATTTAAATAAATAAATAAATAAACATAATCAGCACGTGCTATAAGCACCTGGATCACTACGGCTAGACGTTTTAATTCTGACGAAGTTTTACTTCCACTGCTGCGTTTATATATATATACCAGGTGTATGCATAAGTTTTTGCTGGTTTTTGTGGTAAAGAAAACACGTAATTTTCAATGGAAATTAATTTTGTTTTATTCAAAATATTGGCCATCGGCTTCTACACATTTCGCCCATCTTTCAGGTAACTGATGCATTCCATGCCAGAAAAACTGCTTGTCTTTTGCGACAAACCATTCGTCGAGCCATTTTCCAACGTCTTCGAAATTGCTGAAGTGCTGCTCTGCGAGAACGTGCCCCATTGATGCGAAGAGGTGATAGTCAGATGGCGCCAGGTCTGGGGAGTACGGCGGGTGCGGAAGGATGTCCCATTCAAGCGATTTCAAGGTGTCTTTCACTGGTTTTGTTGTGTGAGAATGGGCATTGTCGTGTAACACAATCACTTTGTCATGTCTTCGGGTCCATTCCGGTCGTCTTTCGATCAAAGTGACGTGGAGTTTAATCATTTGTTGGCGATAGCGTTGTGCATTAAAGGTTTCGCCGGGCTTCAAGAGTTCATAATACACAATACCGCTCTGGTTCCACCAGACAAAGCATGGGCTTCTTGCCGAAGCGATTTGGCCTTGGTGTTGAAGGACGGGCTTCGCCAGGTGAAAGCACGATTTTTTCCGCTTCGGGTTTTCAAATTAAATCCATTTTTCGACACCCGTCACAATTCGACACAAAAAGTATTTTCTTTCGTGGCGTTGAAGCAGCATTTCACAAGTAATTTTGCGATTTCCAATTTGACGTTCATTCAAATCGCGTGGGACCCATTTACCCAGTTTATTGATCTTCCCCATTGCTCGTAAACGTCTGCTGATTGTTTATTGTGACACATTGAATGCTTTTGCCAATTGCTGTTGAGTTTGAGTTGGGTCATCCTCCAATAACACCTGCAATTGCTCGTTTTCGCACTTTTGTGGTCTACCAGAGCGCGCACTGTCTTTCACATTGAAATCACCACTTTTAAATTGTCGAAACCATGTCTCACATGTTCTAATCGATGGAGCGTGTTCACCATATGTTTCTACCTTTTTCTTTTGATTAAATAAGAAAAGCAATGCGTGCCGCAAATGTTCTTTTTCAGGCACAAACTTCGACATGATCACTGAACGATAAAACAAAGACGCTAGTGTTTGGCGGACTCAACTTGTGTGTGTTTGTAGTTTAATGTCAGAGGAACAAAATGACGTATGTGTCAAATGAATACGCTGCGTACTTTTCGCTGGTGCCATGTCTTAGGTAAACCGGAAACTACTTATGTATACACCTGGTATTCATTTTTGTTCGTTCTCTGGTTGTGCTGGAAAATTTCCATCTAAAGAATCATGCTCATAATCTGATGTGACATTACAAGGCGCTGTGGTTTGTTTCTTGTGGAAGACTTTCTCCAGATCCTCTTCTTTTTTAAGACTAGGGAGTACTATGAATGGAACAGTGGAATCGTCCAGACCATTTCCCATAGGCCCGCCAAATAAAACTTCGTATGGAATAAGGTTGATCCCTCTATGGGAGGATCTGTTTTTCTTCATCTGCACAAAACGTAGACCTTCTGACCAAGATGAAGTATTAGTGTCAGCCATTCATGTCACAAGTATATCATGGACATCTTGAATACCACGTTCGACGCTGCCTTGAGACTGGGAATGTCTTGGCTTTCCCGACAATTTTAGAATCAAACATAGAAGCCAACTCATTTATAACTTCTGCAGCAAATTCTCTTCCATTATCACTTTGAAGTATGCAAGGAGCTCCGATGATACAAAAAATATCAAGAAGGTAGCTGAGGTTCTAAGCTACCTCAGCAGCTGCTTTCGTTTACAACTCCCGTAAAAACAGAGATTTTGTTAAATGATCATAAGAATTAAGTATAAACTTGTAAACATTGTCTGGCTCACTGTGCAGAGATCTAGTTGTGCTCTTGAGTTCATAAGATTACTCAAAATTAGTTTCATAACTACGCCCTTTCCTTTGTTCTCTTTTAATTTACATTGTCCACATAACTTCAAATATATGGAAATTACTTCACGTGTTAATTTCTAATACTTTTGCTTCAAATGTTTGTCCAAAAAGTTAACGTTTATGTCCCGTATCGAGGTGAGCTTTATAAATCACCTTGTATAATTCCTCATTATGACAGATATACAGAGTCATTATCATTAGAACGTTTTTTGATCAGTTTCTCAACGCCACCAATAACTAAAATATCATACCTTTTGATTCGCTGACATTCTAGGGTGCTAAGATATTCACCTCCTTCTGTTGTGCAGCCTTCACCTCGTGCAATATCTGGTCGTATCTGTTTGGAGTAAAAACGAAATTGTTCACAGCTGCTGAACTAGCAAAATATTCAATTACTTTGCTTTTGAATTCTTCCTCTGATACTGTACACATGGTTCGCTTAACATAAACACTAATTGCTGGGAACCGCACCTTACACTTTCACGGACGTAAACAGTAATGGCTACTCTCGACAAATGAACATCACAATGCATGTACAGAAGGGAATCGAAAGTATTTCTTACTTTGGACAATTTAGAAGTGTCCAAACCTAGGTTTGTACATTCTGATTTATCCAAAGTACAGATTCATTTAGTTTTTCGTGCTTTGGTAGTAAAAGATATGCCAAACCTAGCTTTGGACATTTATTATGGCCAATGTCCCCTTTTGGGCTTTGCTCCCGACATATACAAAGGAAAATTATTAATTTTTTTCTAATTTTCATTGTCTTCATTTTGAAAAAAAGATTAATGAAGTCTCAGTTGACACTTTTGTTATCGTACTATCAATTTTGTTAGTTGAGTTTTGTAGCTATTAGATATTGTAAACCCATATTATTTCATACAGCTCAGTTACGTATCCAGGCGGAGAGTTCAGAGGACGTTGGTCTCTCCCAAACTCCGACATCTTTATAAACTTAGGATAATTTTATGCGTAATTATGTATTTATTATCTAATTTTATATCCAGACCCTCTTTGAACCTCCCCCAAATTCCTGAAGGTCCTGAGAAATAAATCTGGATACATGTGTGAAAAAGCTTGTCTTAGGCTGTAATTGGATCTCACTTTCTGGACTTTTGTAGATATTTTCATAGGTTCTTTCGTACTTTGATTTATTGCAACTTGTTTTGTCTTCCTTCTGACAGTTTTCTTTGGTTCTTTTAAACTTTATAACAGCATTTGTGGCATTATTCACAGCTTCTACTAAGTGAAGGTGTTCCTTTTGTAAGAATCTGTACAAATGTGAATCGTAGGGGAACATTAATGCTATCGAATAGAAACTGATGATATTAGAAATGCAGATGATACACTGCATGGCTTCAATCTGGACTTGTGACATTGTTCAAAAAAGAAATTTGGACAATTTCTTCCAACACAAATTAGTTTAATTCTTTAACGTTCTATGAGTTGTACTTTTATATCTGTTTTCTCATACTGAGTAAGTTTTTCATGCTGCAGGGGCTATATTTACACTCTTCATGCCACAAAAATTCCTGTCCGTAAGCAGATGTAAAAAAATAAATGTTCCTAAATAGTTCAATTTCAGTCGAATATGAATTGTTTTAAATACTTGCACATTGAGTTGCGCAGTACACTTAAATTGCAGCAGAGAACTGTTACATGTCGTGTACATTTTTAAAATTTTCCAGTAAACTGCTGCCACTGTCATGTTCTTATCAAAATAAAAACCGATAATTAACACCGAAATCTATCAGATTTGATCAGTTGTTTTTGTTAAGTCTCAACCTTCTGTTTTCACAACTCTCCTTCCAACACCATGTTAGGGAAAGATCTGCCAGGTTGTTATCGAGTCACGCGACAAAACTTATTTTTTTAAATCTTACTTACTCATCATTGACGTAGTTAACAACAGTGGTCATAATTAGAGTCTCATCCAGTAATAGAGAAAAGCGTTGCATATTCGGGCAACAAATTACTTAATTGAAATTTGGTTGCAGATTCCAATCATTTCATTTTGGTAGTTTGACTCTTCTCTCGTTATAGCAGAACGGGGTAGTCGTGTGGTCTCAGGAATTAGACAACCGTCTTCAAGGTCGCCGGTTCGAGTCGATTTTAACATGCATTGTAGTCACTTAATCGCGACAGGCCGAAGGCAAAAGTTACTAACATGCTCCCTACAAAATAAAGTTTCCCAAAAGTTCACTTTCTCCAGTTATGATCTGAAAGGCCATATTATATAATTAAAAATACACAGCCATATTCAATCCACTACTGGATGAGGCCTCTCGCGAAGGGAGGAGGTTGTCTACTGCTCCCAAGCTCTTCACTGTGATCGTCACCGTCTTTTATTCACGGCAGCTCCCCAATCTTCCTCACGATGCTGAGTCAACACCGAAATTTTGAGTCCCCACCGAAAATCGAACCCGGAACCGCTCGCAATGAAGTCGAGCGTGCCACCGACTAGGCTACGCAGGAAGCTCATATAGATCTTATTTTTATAATAGGTCATATTATAGATCTTAATAACAATAAACTTCCCTAGTTTTGTGAAATTTCTGTTTTTCATTCATATCTAATCATATGTTAAAGCTGTTTCTTCTCTACGTACAAAATATCTGCTTCAACCATAGGTGCGAAATGTTTTATGTTTAAAATGTTCTCCGATCTACTCTCGCTGACTCTATCAGTAACAAGAATTACGACATTTTTCGTTACTCTCTTGAAATCGTCTTTTTTTACCAGCGCTATCGATATGATTGTCACATAAAGCTGTTATCTAAACGTTTGGTGTACTTTTTCAAGTTCTTGAAATTTTCTTTTACTGGTTGTCTAGAAGGCTATTTACTACATTCACCTAATTTTAAAACTGCAACGCAAAATGTACAATACAATACTTTATCTATTTAGAATAGATAAACAATTATTATATACGAAAGGACATAAATCATAGTACTGTTACCGACCTTACAATTATTTTTTTTAAACTAACAATTATATGCCTCTAAACATAATTTAATTCTATTTCTTGTGGAAATGTTATATTCCCAAGTTCATATAGGTAAAGGGGATATAAGCTAACATGCTAACAAATTAACAGTTTTATTGTTGGCCAATGCAAGTGTCACGTGAGCTACATTTCTTTTAAATTTTCTCGGATTAAAAAGAACATGCGAAATCAGATTGTTCAGTTGCATACATTGCGCATGAAATTATACCTGTAGTGCCTCTTCTCTAGTGTTACTGTGGACCGACTTTTCTGTATCCTTATTATATTAAAAAAAAAGTTTGGACAGTGATACTGTGTCACAATTTGGTTTCAAATACTTTATTATTATTATTATTATTAACCCTGGAATTGAAACACAATTGCGAACAACGCGTCAAAATTACATGTTAGCAACAAAATGCAGAGTACTTCAAATAATTGACAGAGATAAATCGTAATTACTGTCTATCATCGTGGCAACCTTGAAATTATAAGGTCATATAGACCCTCTGCCACACATTCAGATTGATTTATTGTTACTAAACGAGGTTTAGACCTTCTACGGACGAATTCTACAGTATTTGGTAAAGTGAGCTCCGATCAGCTTCGTTCAATAGCCTGTGGCGGAATTGAACCCGTGATCAGCCGCGAGCACAGCAAGCGATCGCGTCAACCTCACGACCACTCTGAGGTCCCACATATTCAGACAAAACACTTAGTAGTATCTGGTTACCTGCTTCATCAAGTATTCATCCCCAGGTTTTCTATAATTAAAATTCCCAGAAATATAAAATTTTCTCCTCAAGTTATTAGTTCAGCAGTAGACCTCAAATAGTATTGCATTAAAAATGTTTTTGTAGTTGTATTATTAGCTTCCTTTTATTCTCTTGTAGCGCTGTTTCATAAGGAGGGACTCCGTCTTTGTCTGTTCGTAAAGGGTGCAATATTCTCAGTTCATCCCTGCTCTTAGTCGGTAAAATCCGCATCTTTTTATTTAGCAAGTCCGTGGAAACGCTAGCGGTAATTTACCACATGATAAAGAGAAATCTGATTGATATGAAAAACTCAAACCAACCTTTACAAAATAAAAAAATTCAATGCAACCTATTTTTCCAAAAAAATAAAACCGCAATTTAAGAACTGGAGATTCTTCAGAAAATTTCTTCTGAGATATTAAAGTTTGTTCTTTTTTTCGCATGCAAAATAAGCGTGTTTTTATAAAACTGTACTAAAAGACCTTTTCATAGCTGATGACTTCAAAGTCTATTGGCTGTTAAGTTTCTAAAATTTACAGACATGAATGCACCACCCAGGACTCGAACCCAAAACTTTGAAGACTGGCTCGATGCCTCAGAGGACCGCTGTTGAGGTCCTTACATTAACAATGAGTTGCTATACCCTAAAATTTTGAAAACTTTCAAATTGAATATTGACTTAGTGACCACTATATGGATTATTATTTGTTTCTCATATTAGTATTATATAAGGGGAAAATGTCATGGCGATCATAAATCTGTGGCCCACTTCAGTGTTTAAAGTTCTGAAAAGGGAAACTTTTAACGTTTCTTCCGTAAAATATGCGTTTTTCATATTTTGACATTCTTTTCCTGATCAATCTATATATTCGTGAATGTATTCTTCTTCTGGTAGCTAACAATGAGATTTTTTCATTCTAGGAGACGTCTTGTATCTAAGAATAATGGCGGAAGTCTATCTGAAGAGGGAAGTAGAAGTAACAAAATTCTGAGTTTGTAATAGACGGTGAATACTGAATTCAGAGAACAGGAAGTTATACATTTAAGACCATACTGAAGAAAAAGACAAAGATTAAGCTGAAGTTAAATATATTTCATTTATGGTTGGTTAATTAGAAAAAAATATATAAACTTCGTTTTGAATTGAATTTTGAATGATCATGTCTGTGAATTTGTCCGATTTGGTATATGTAAATTCTGAGGTCAAACCTTCGGTTTACTCTAAAGTAGAAGTGAAAGGAACAGTGATGAGTAACAATGGCGTTAATATTGAGAGTTTGGTACCAAACGTTAAACTTGAGCGTCTTTCTTTAAATGATTGGAAGTTAAGGGGTCAGTCTGTAATGAAACAGAGAATTGATATTTCAGTGAAAGAGGACGTGCCAAGGAATAAACTCAATTTGCCGTTTGGATATAAAGGAGATACTTCAACTCCAGGACAGAATAATGACGCACTTAAAACACCACTGAGGAGCGATTCCAAAAATAGAGATAGCTTTGTGGAGGCCTGCAATTATTCTGAATTTGCTAAGGCCACGTCTGTGAAACGACGGCCATATTCCGAATATATAGATCATTCGCATGATCGTTCAGCTTACTCCCAAATAGATCGCAATCTCCTTGAACTGAAAGGAATACCAACAAGTTCTAGCGGAGTTAAAATTGAGTCTTTGCAACCATTTGTTAAACTCAATCGTCTGTCTTTAAAAAAATGCAAGTTAGGAGAAACACTTAAATATAACTTAGTTGACTTAGTTCCCGCGTTAGACGCTGAATGTAAACCAAAACGTAACATTGTTCACCTAACCAAATTGCAAACAGCCTGTTCTCCGGAGGTACAGACTTATGACACAAATTATCCTGTGTCAAAGGTAAAAATATCTGATACCAAGAAATTGTCTCTTGGCTACAAATCTCACAAGTTAACATATCCAGGGAGTTCATCCAGTGCTAATCAAAATGAAGTGGATATCAAACGGTTGAATCCTGTAGTTGTTTTGGAACGGCTCCCTTCCTCTGATACCAGTTCCGAAGTTAGCAGTTGTAAACGTTATATTAACACCATTCAGATAATGGAAGAAAGAAGGAACGTAATCCATGATCGCCGGTTACCAGACTCAAGGTATGCTGATTTTTACTCTCCAATATCTTTCTTTCGCAAATTAAAATTATTATCTTGTATTATTTGGTATTTTCTTTTAGCTTCTCAGATAATATTGATTTGTTTTCTCAAAATAGTGTGTTTTCTTTAGTATTTCATAAATATGAACTAGAGTTTATCGCCCTTCCGTTCTTTAATTTTTAGAAGAAATGACCGTGGGTTCTAGCCTTCAAGCTGATTTTTTTATTTACTGAGTGATAAATTCACAAAAAAAAATATAGAGAAAAGTTTGTGGATATTATAATATTACCAGCTGCCTTACACTAAGTAGGAATAAACCATATTAAAATAAAGGCAATCTATTTAGTTTCTACTGTGTAATAAATTTAGAAAGTACACAAATTATTAACTAATTCCTGTTTGACAAAAATGTACAAAAAAAACTGAAATTAGAATTTTTTGATGCAATCAATATCTTGTAGAAAATGCGGTAACAATGTCTTCATTTTAGTAGATTATATCCAAAACCTTCGAAGCGAAAGAAAAATTTACATAAAAAAAAGGTCGATCAGCATGGGTCTGTAAGGAATTCCAGTTTTATATCTAAGAAAGTAATCACTATTGTATATTTCTGGATGTTGATTAAAACGTGACGCAAACACAATCCGATATTATCATTAAAACAAGTTATAGCTTCGATTTTACTAACAATCGAAAAAACCCCGGTCCCTTAATAGCATTTTAGTCACGCTAAGCAATTTTTTTTATAAAATCCCTCCTCCTTGACATACCATTATTCGATTTCATATTTCGTCGTTTCCGATAGAAAAACGCTTGACTTTAACATTTACGGAATTTTCATGTAACTGTATGGGAAAAGCCCCCATGGCCCCCGACGAATTAGCATAGAGAAATGCTTAATATCAACTATTAGAACGCCCTGAGCCTTAGATGCCTAAAGACTATAAATAGAATATAAATAATTTCTTTCAACTTCAATAATTGATTATTTTTAACAAAATGTGTTTTTATAAAATAGGCTGGCAACACTGAATCAGTTCACCAAACAGGACGGTTCTAAAGGCTCTGAGCTAGTCTATCAAAGACCTTTCTCTGTAGTTCTTGAAATGTAATTTCTGGACAGGCACGGGCACCTTGTGGTTCCTGAAATGTAATTTCTGGACACGCACGGACACCATCATTGGGAATTAAAAATCAATTTTGTTATAGCTTAGCAATCGAGGTACCTAAAATTAAGCATTACAGGTCGTCGAGAAAAAATTATCAAAATGCACTTCCCTCCATACTCATCGGAAAAGATAGAACTTTATTTTTCTGCAAAGCGAAGAAAACACATGTGTTTATTTAGTCGATCTTCTATGCACTTGTGCGCTCATATATTCCTTTCATTATGTGGAATTCTTCGTACCGTTTGTAGCTTAAATGAAACAAAAACTATTTGTATTGTGAAGAACCCGACTTCGAAGGAAGCAGTTTTCCATCCTAACAATACATCCGTGTTCTCCTTGGAGCACCGGCCAAAATCTAGTTTCGTCCATTAAAAATAAGATCTGGTGGGTGAGTTTCCCTCGGGAAAGCCGTAGCAAAAGATGTTTGTTGTAGTGAAACGTTGCAGTAGAGCAAGAATTGCAGTTACCGCTAATAAACGATTAGCCATCAACGTTTCTAACCGTGCACTAGAGTTACTCTGCATGGACAGCCAATGTGTGGGGTACCTACTTGCTTAACCTGTATGACTTCCCTATCCCATACAGGTGCAGTCTGACTGTTTCAGCGGAAACATGGAACCTCTGCAAGTTCATCACACGTTAGACCGCTGTCCTCCTCGATGGCTGCTTTCAGGGCCTCGCCATCCAAGACATGTGGTCGTCCACTACGAGGTTCATCAGCAAGACCTCACATCTCCCGAACAGCATTTCTAGAACCAATGCCTGACGGTGCCTTCGTTCATGCCTGACATATGTGCTATATTTTGAATGTGCTGATGGAAAAGTTTATTTCTTTGTCCCTCTCTGTCGACTTATTAGATGATGGAATGTGAAACTGAATGGGATTATGAGTTTATCCATAATTATAATTAGTGTACCATCAAAAGTGGCAGGTCCCTCAAGGCAAGCTTAGCCCTCTGCATTCCCGATTTTCCCCCTTTTTATCATAGATTTTAACCTCCTTACTAATGTCAAGGAATTCACTTAGTTGTGATCTCTCTCAAGCACACCTTCAATCCCATCCTACAATATGCTATTACTACGCACTCAGTGTCCTAACCAGCCATTCTTTTCTCTTCTTTATTATCTCCAAAATTTGTTCCTCTCTCGCCTATTTACTTCAGCGATTTTTCATTTCGCATCAGTTTTATCCAAAAGTATTTCCTATTCTTTTTCATATCCACATCCAATTTTCTTTCTTCACTATTACGTAAGTTCAACGTTTCAACTCCATTCTACACAATTTTATAAAGCATTTATATTAATCCCTTCCTCAACTCTTTGTTTTCAGATACGCTGAGATTTTTCTTACAAGGAGACCGTTAAACATTGTCATGCCGAAACCTATCCTCAATTTTTTATACGTGTCGAATACACCAAAATAATACTCCACACAAAATTTGAGTAGCCAATTCAAAGTGCAAGTGGGCCAAAAAAATATGTCAAAAACTGGAAAATGTTGCTGCCATAATATAAATCTAGTTGGCTACACTGGCCGAGTGCCAGGTGGAGTAGGGATGGGCATTAGTGTTATTTTCCGTAACAGTTATAACAGTAGCTGTTATGTACAAATAGGTGTTAGGGCTCATTTTCATTCATTCTTGCGTTGCTTGCTTTACTTGCAATTTAGGTGAGTAACCAATTGAAACACGTGTTACATTTGCCTTACAAGAAAACGCGCAATGAAACACGTGTTTCAATTTGCTACTCAGCCAAATCGCAAGCAACGCAAGACAGAATGAAAATCAGCCCTTAAAACTAATACTTCAAATAGCAGTTCTAAAATAACCGTCTATAACTTGAAGTTCTTTATTCCCAACTGTAATAATGCAGTATAAAAGTACAATTTTAGATTAACTTACATAGTTGTAGCATATGTGGGATGCAGTATTACATGTTACACAAGTTCCCAGTTTCTTTTTTCGAACACTTGCTGTGCAAGCCGCAGAACGTTTACTTGGTTCCATATTCTTTAGATAATGCAATCCCACTACATTGCCACTGCTGAAGAACACCAACGGCAAAATGTACCATAGTCTTTACTTTTGACCTCAAATAGCCTGATTCGTACCTACCTGCCAAATGTAATGGGAACTTATTGGTTGGAATACTGAAAAGAACAGACACGTAACATTATTTGTGATCTTTCGGAGGTACCTCATCAAAAATAATAGAAATAAGTGAGGGGGAGTTCAGTCAAGCGACTGTGCACATAAGCTAC
>JAGDQP010061520.1:0-12028 GCA_022664845.1 Lepisma saccharinum
AAAAAAAAAAAACTAGATGAGCGTTATGTTAAGAATTTCTTATCTTTTGGTCAGAATTCTAACTAGAATTAAGTAAAAAATTCTGTTTTTTTTTTAGAATTTAATAATCATAATCAGTAGAGTAATTAAGAGCATGTGGCTCCCCGCGACAAATCAGAACCCCCCGCCACTTTCCCCCGCGCGTTCGACGTTCCAACACGCATGATGCCTTAATAGAAGTACACTAGACTCTCGCTAATCCGGCCATTCCTTGCACATATATATGGTTGCCGGATTCGCGGAAGTGCTAGATGATTGAGAGAGTCGGAAATTACTAGTTTAAACACACAGGGGCTATACAGGCTGTACTTTATTAAATCCAAAGACATAGTTGGTACTGAACTTTACTTTAAGAAAGTCACAATTTCAAATACGTATGTATAACATTGTTTAACATTTTAAACTAACAACATTGTTACACACGATAATTCATTGTTGTGCGCGTCATTTCTGCTTAAGGGACTAGAGGCCGGATGTGGGCCGGACTCCTGAGGGTCGGATTAGCGAGTGTAGTGTAAATATCGAAGATGACATATTTTATTAAAAAAATAACCACCGTTAAATTTGTTTAAAAATTTTATGGCTGTAGATATAATATTTAACACAGTGTACTATTGCAAAAGAAACTGCAACGTTTTCTCAGTACGTAAATGAACAGGCCGAGATTTGAAAGTGAAAGTGTTAAGTCGAACGGAGGAAATCTCGCATCACACATGCCAAGCTGTCGATGTTTACTGGATCATCCTTCTTCCAGTCTCGGTAGAATAAATTGTTCGTTGCTTCCTTACAGTGTAGATGGCTCTACTGAAAGATTTATGTGAATTAAAAGAAAATATGTTTTTTCTCTTTCTATTACATCTTCTTTGCCCTGAATTTTACAATATTATGAGTCATTACCTCTTTTGGTCCCTAATTTCAAACAGTGAGACATACTATTCTCGCTAGACCAAATAAGATTAAACCGCTCCATAACATATCTATTACATTTTTGTTGTTATCAAAAATTCGAATTATATTTTCGCATTTTTAAATATTGCTGTTGAAAACAACTTAAATGTGTTCTATATATGACATATACAGTACTTTAGAGAGAGATTTTAGGGAAACAATTTCCTGTTCCTACATAGGCCTACCTTTTTTTATTGTTGCTGTGATGAATTGCGACGGTGAATGGAACATGCATCTCGAAACACTGTCAAAGCGATTTTAGTTGTTTTCATGCCACCGATATTTCTGAGATAGTGCCAAAATACTTTATGAAATATTTTTTATTATTATTATTAATTTTTTGTTAAAATAAAGGAAATTTTGTAAATGTTGTCAATTGTAGTTGAACTATTGTTTCGGAAATTGTGATAGTAACACCAATTACATTACTCTGTCCGTAATATTTGTAGTGCATTTTCAAAACCGCCCTTGTACAAGAGTCGTAAATGGTAGGAAATCGAAAAAAAAAACACTGTAATTCACTTCTTAGATATTTCCGTAGTAGTGAAGACTTGCAGCCATGAATATCAGAAACAGTGGTAGAAGTTTTAGTTTCCCAAGATTTTCCATTTCTTCAAAAAAGAATTGGGAAAAATAAAATATCTATATACAAAATTATACTGTTAATTTTTGTTTCTGTCCCTTTACATTCTTACGATAATTAAGTGATTTTAAAAACGTTCTGGAATCATAAAACCTGAATAATGTGTTAGAAAATAATGAAATGAAGTCAATAATAGTAATATCTCAATTTTATTTACATGTTTTGTGGACAAGAGAGCTTTTAAAAATGGACTACACGCATGATACTTGTATCAGAAGCACTGTTCATTATTCGTGGAGGCTCAGTTATGAGTTCTCCGTCACGTGTATAATAGCGGATTTTTAGTCATAAAATGTCGTAGGCCGCAATTTCGTAAAACATAGACTTATGACGTCTATACATAGCACCCCCCCCCCCCCCAAAAAAAAATATTAGCCTGTTTATTAAAAAGGTCCATTCTTTCAATTGATACAGGTTCCAATGTCAGTGTCATAGTTACGTACGCTGATGTCATTTTGCTCTGCCATATGAAGACGATATACAATCACCATTTATATATTTTGCTTCTTTGCAATGTAAACAGCTCCTCAATTAGTGTAGTTGTATTGATCATAGATAAAGAAATATGGCAAAAATGATCTCAAAGACTGAAAATACAAGTCCCGTTCTAAACTATTGTTTAACGACTTTGAATTCAGAAGCTGCTGGAAAATAAAATAAGAAAAATTAAATTAAAATAATGGAACAAGCAAAGTAAAGTAAAATAAAGAAAGGAATGCAAAATAAGAGAAAGCATAATTTACGTTCGAGTCCTGCTATCGGCCATCTTGATTGAGATTTTCTAGAATTTTCCTCTGTTTTACCACATGAATGAAACTATCGTGAATAGACTAGAATTGTGGCACCTGTCATCCTCATTTCTTTCCTCAGAGGAGTGCTCACAGAGATATTTTCTCTGAGACTTAAGACGGGCTCAAGAAATAATAATAAAAATAATAAATCAATAATTCATAAATAAAAACTGAACAAGCTAAGGAATGGTTTTATTGTAGACAAAACCAAAGAAAGGGCCCACGAATAAATTAAAATTATCTTATAACGTATCCAAAAGAAAGGGTTAAAATCATAGGGACAAATGGAGGTTACTAAGCTAATTCCAGGACCTGCCAGTTTTACACTAAAAGTCATAGATTTTACCACCGGTATCCATCATTAATCGAACGTTGTATGGTTTATCTCTGTCCAACTTGTGACTTCTGAGATCTAGTAGGGGCACACATGGAGAATACTAAGTGATTAAAAAGGATCTGCCAGTTTTAGAGTCGCATTCATAGCTTTTCTCGCCGTTTCAGACCATGACGAATCCAACGGTGTATGGCTCAACTCTCTCAGACTTGTAGTTGCTGAGATCTAGGGGTGAAGGAGGTGAACAGGTAGACAGAACAAACCCTATATCTTCCCTTATTCACTGACGTTTATGCGGGTGCCCTAATAACAATCGGTGAGTGAATAAATTTGCATTTAAACGCACTACATTCAAGTACCTCTTCATTTTAATCATTCCGTCGTCAATAGAGAAATCAGAAAATAATTCGAAACAATATACATTTCTTTCTACTAAAAACGATTGACGTAATGTATTTCCTGGGTGGTGTCGTCAGAAATATTCTAACGCATTTTCCTCACTTCCAATGTGATAACACCAATTTTTGAGATAGGGTCTTGGTTTTCTTTGCAATACATAAACAATCCAATGAATTTTGAAGCTTGAGTGTCATTCATACTATGGTAAATAATTTACCTTCTTTTAAAGATTCAAGTATCTTATTTGCAATAGAATCGATTGAAGAGATTTTGATAAATCCTGAGGAAGGATAAACAGATGCTTTGTTTGGTTCATCGCTCTCTCAGAGATCCGGATAATGACCTTGTATCCTTCCTTCAGTGAGTTGCATCTTGCAAGAAGGTCGGCCTTCTGGTTCCGCTGCTCCTTCGATAGAGCCGACAGAATGAAAAGAACATGAACGTCTGAGTCAGTTACTCACTACCAGGTGTCTGAATGCAGTTACCTGTAAACAAATTACAATAAAAAAAAATAGAATATACATATGCTAGAAAAATACTACATCCACTGCTTCTTTTTTATATAAAAACTTAAAAACTAACAGAGGAATCTTTCAGAAAACAAGCATTGGCTATTGCTTCCTGTTTGCATATTGTAAACTTTCAACGGAAAGTCCTTGCTCTCTACATATGTATTGTATGTCTTTCATTCGGAACAAACACACACACACATGAATTTTCTTCGTACGAGTCTTCAGTTTCTTTCTGTTTATTTATTTTCTTTTTACAGACCGTAAATTGTTTGACTGGAGATACCGGATGATGAAGCGAAAAGATCCATCCTTCCTCCCCCATACACAAAAACTGGTTCTAATGAGGATCACTCAAGGCCACTGAAGGACACTGTAGCCATCCAGAATGGTTGGTAGGTTCCATCATCTGGCATTCTCGTCAGGTGAACGACAACTCGGAAGACACAGTGATACATGAGAGAGTGAAGAGGAAAGAGGGTGTAATTGATATTTTCGAACGCGTCAAAGAATCACAGTTAATCAGAAAGAAAAAGAAGAGGCTATTATTCTTTATCTTTCCACCGAAACAGAATTACAAGAAAAGAAGACGATGACGATAGTGAGATAGAAAGATCAAGAATTTGGAATTTTTACATTTTAACCAGAGCCAGATGTTCTAGCAAAAAATCTTCCTTCGTGAGTAATCACCAAATATTTTAATTGTGAAAACAGCTTCCTTTTACAATTTTTAAAAGTTCATACAACATTTGAGAAGCTTCTCGCATGTCTTTTTCTCAGCCTAAGATTTTCAGTAAACAAATTATGTTTTTTGACAGCTTAAGTTTCCAGAGATATGATGCTATGGTGAGTGGTACCTTTAATGCAACATTCCAAATTTCCTACTTTCCGACATTCATGTATTCAACAATTCCGAAATTCCAAATTTCAGACGGTCTGAAATTGGTAGTTTACTATTGCTGACTCAGTGATTGATTGAATTGTTGTTCACATTCTAAACGAGCTGACGAGTTTCTAAGGACGAGACCTACAGTTTTTTTGGTAAAATGAGCTCCGAACCAATCTGTTCAACGCGCCCTGGTGGGAATTGAACCGATGATCATGTACATAGAAAGCGAGAGCGCTAACCGCTTGGCTACCCCGAATTCTACTGAGTCACTGAACTTGTGGATTTGTTGCTGTTTCATTTGCCAGTTGTTTGACCTTTTTAACTTTACCGATTTTCTGAAGTCATGTTTCATTTTATGTGAATCTGAAATTTTCATTTTTCATTATTCCCACATTTTGGAATTGCGATTTTCCGAAATCTCGGATTTTGAGATTTACGAACTCCGAATTACAAAGAAATTGCACCCCGATTCCAGAATTAAGATTTATTTTTTTTCCGAAATTTTCTGGAATTCCGAAATTAAAACACCCCTAAATATTATTTGAAGCCTAACGGGGTTCCTCTGAACTTAACCGTTTTAATCTTCTTGTTATAGGCTAGTGTGATAGTTACCGCTATGATGATTAAAACTATCTTTATTATTATTGTAATATTTCAAGACTATTAACTCCTACTTTGTGAAAAAATACATTTCATTTCTAATGTGTATATCTTTCTCTTTTGTTTCTAGGTAAGCTGCTGAAAATTGAAGCCAAACAATTTCATTTTCTATACGTGAGTATTATGAAATTATCTCTCAACAGGTAGATTCACGCGTAACAAATGCGGATCACTCATATATTTTTATTATATTGTCACGTTTCCAGAACAACAGTGGTTCTGCACTCGGCCCTAAATTTATGGATATGGCAATAATCATATACTTGCGGTTTCGGAACAAATTGTTACACTAGTATTAAGGCTTTGCACCAAAGTTTGCCCACGCGCTTTCCGATTTTTGAAAATTATGGAAAAAACGGAAGAAAATTAACCTATTCCAGTTTTGGAAAGGAGGCGGGGATAGTGCGTATGGAACTTTATGATAAGCAGTGCTCAAAGTGGGGCAACACGAGGGAGCACACTATGCCCTTACCTTTTTCATTTTGGATTTGGCGTACCCCTACCTTTTTATTAACGAGAGCTTAACTTCCCTTAACTTAAATTACCTTAACTTTCAATAGGTAATTTCCGCCGCTAGATGCAAGCATACCCTTTCTTTTTCTAGCCCGCGTCTGCAATCGTTCCCTTACCTTTTCTAACCCACTTCGGGCACTAGAATTAAGAAGTAATAAGTGTTTAGATAATCCATATTTGGCTGACTTATTTAACTATTCAACCTATGATATCATAATTTGCCTGCAGTCAAATGTTTCAGGTAATAATGACCTTTTTGATACACTTGTTACCAGTGCCGAATCTAAGGGGACTAAAAAAACAATGGAAATGACGCCATAAGAACAGTGGAAAAGGCGGCAAAATGTAACTTTGCCCCCATAGGAAAATTTCTAGATTCGGCACTGTTTGTTACTTTAGATCGCAAGCTTTTATAAATGTTATCCTGCTTGCTATTAAAAATTATAATATTGTCTATAATTGTATATAGTATTCAAAACCCAAAAAGTAAGCGTTACGATTTTTTTTTTCTGAAAGGAAACCGGAAAAGCAAGAACATGAAAGTTGCAAGCAATGCCTAGTTTCTCCAGACTGACATCAATCTAAATAACAACCCAACTAGTAGAGTATGACTTTCTGTAGTAATGACTAAACAGAAAGTAACATTTACTTTTTATCTCAAATTATTTTCAGAAGCTGACAGAAGTATCTACAAGGGTTATTAATGGCAGATATGAAATTGATTGCAGTCCTATATATATATATATATATATATATATATATATATATATATATATAAAAGTTTCAATTAAAATGAAAAATCTATTTAAGTGAACGAAATTATCCAAGTAATCGTACAAGAATATGGAAAGAAGTTCAGCGAAGTCTATTAATTCATTTAGATCTGAAGTCCTGATAACATTACACTCAGGGATGTGCTCCAAATAATTTAACAAAAAGCTCGGAACAAATATAAATATTTAACAAAGGGCTCGCGCAAACCCCCTTCAATACTCCCCTGATTACACTGGAGTTGGAACTTTACACTCCAATCAACGCAACAGCATTCAGTGGATTAATAATATTCCCTGTCACAACAAAATATGTCATTTGAAAACACAAGATTTATCATTGTCTTTATTTCTTTAAGAAAACGTGGAAACAGGAAACCAAAAATTACAATCGAAGTGCATCGATTCGATTGTGCATGAATTACCCACGCTGTGTGGTATGGCCATTGTACATAGCACAGGGTTGGTAATTCATTCACAATCGAATAAATTTGTTTCGATCTCTTTCTGGTTGGCTTTCAAATTTTATTCTTTCTAAATTCCTTCCTGCTGAAAAATAGGATTTGCTTTATGAAGGGAGGGACAACTTTGAAAATAAAGGCGAAAGTAAATTTATTTTCGATTTTACGTAAAATTCCACTAAAGAAGCAATAACCGCTGTTTGGTTTCATTCGTTAATCTTAAAATTCTGTTCAAGATCTGTCACTATTTTCCCTCGCTTAACCACACACATACAGGAAAAAATAAAATAAAAAGTTATATATTTATTTTTTCGGGATGGAAAGCATTTAATGGTATTGTTGAATGATTTAACACTTCTGCTATTTCCACCTCCATGTATGGTCCAACTCCTTCACGAAACATTTCATCTGCTACAACGGTAGGCTTGCTGTTAACAGTTAGCTACTTATAATTGAATTTTACGTTTGAAGAAGGCAACAAATCAAAAAGCTGTTCTGTGGGAAATTAAAAAAAAAAAACTGTATAATATGTTTATTATTTATTGAATGGAAACAATATTTCTACTGAATATTCAAAACGATCTTCTCATACTTTCGTACTGCTCAGACAGTTTACAAGTATTGTATTTTTTTCCTGTAGAGTTAAAAAAAGTTGGTGGATTTGTTTCCTTCTTCAAACTTATGGAAAAACGTCTGCACATTTTGAAGTGCTGAGACGTTAGAATAGAAAAATCGACCAGAAAATGAAGAAAAACGCAAGAGAAACCTTCAAATGAATGTTATTGACAAGAAATGTATGCACAATGAACTCGAAAGTTACAAGTGGGGGCCTAAGTAATAAATTCCTTTTCTTTTCCCGTCTACCTACTAACAGAAATTTCGCCCTACAAATGTGCAAAACTGCTTTTATTCCGTAACAGTGATAGCAATAGTTGCTATATGTAAACAATAGCAATTAAAAATATCAGTGTATGAAAACGTATCTAAATGCGAGTTAGTTATTCCCGTCTGTGAAAAAGAAGTTTAAAACAATATTTTAGATTAACCTATTTACCTGTATCCTGTTACGTGTGCAGTAGAGATATGGACAAAGGTAGTTTAGTTCCTACCATAACTGTTGTAAAACTGTTCTATGTAATTATCGGAGCTTGGATTTACTGGTGGAGAAGAAACAGTATGTCAAAACACAATTAAATCAGGAAAGTATAAAGCGGTGGGTAGGGGGAAGCGTAGTTGTTTCATGCTGAATTAGTATAACTTGCGACTAGCAACAGGAAGGGAAGATTTTTTTTTAGCTCTTCTCGCAGGGATGGGCAGCCAAGTGAAACACTTCCCGCAGGAATAGCCCACTCTCGCTTATCTTGAACGATAAGTAACAGCGAGAAGCGCTTAACCCGGCAGCTGCAGTTTGGTCTTGTGGTCAAGACGTTGGAAAGCTAATCTAAAGGTCCAGAGTTCAAACCCTGGCATTAATTCTTTACATATTTTGTTTAAAAGAAAATTAAAGTTTTTTATATTTTTTATGTAAATACACAAAAGGAAATTTAATAAAAGTTGTGATTTACAATTTTAATATATGCCACTAAAAACTAGGATGTATATAAACCCACCAAGGCTGTGCAAGGGGGGAGGGTCAGGGTACGTCCGAAGGGAGCTGGGCGGCGTCAGGCGCGGGAGGGGCACAGCCCCCTGTTGGCGGTGGGCATACGCAAAAGTACTGTTTACTCAAAAGTTCTGTGGCGTACCGAAAATGTTTCCAAGTGTACTCCGGAAGTTGCCAAAATGGATGCCCAGCCCTGCGCGTCGAGCTGAAAAAAATCTTGCGACAGGAAGAGCTGAGCCATCCTCGCGCTTGCGCATTACTCCTTAACAGTAAATAGTACTTCCAAACAACTGCATCCAGTTGGCAATTTAGCGTATTGATAGCATGTTCGAAAGCTGATACAAGTAACCCTGGATCGAAACCTGGTATAGTTTTTTTCTTAATGAAAATAACGTTTCTCTTTTTTTATATGTATAAAGGAATTAGAAAATTTAATAAGATTAGTGAGCAAACGCATGTGGAGGTTAGATAAGTCAGGTACGGTATTTTTTGTATTGCACGCACGATTAACTCGTGTTTTCACAATGCACTCTTCCTGTCGCTAGTCAGAAGTGCCCTATAGTAGTGTCTCAAATACAAGGAACTCCTATTAAGGTGGGATCATTCTCGCACAGGCGCATTACTCCTTTATCGTAAATGAGAGTGACAAGCAGACAGTTTCCAATTATCAATTTAGTGGACTGGTAGCATATCGGAAAGCTAATACGGGGAACCCAAGATCGAATCATAGTGTGATTTTCTTTGTCTTTTTAAAGAAAAAATATGTTTCTCTTTTCATATATATATATAAACGCATTGAGCTCCTGTGTAGCCTAGTCGGTAGCTCGCTCGACTTCAGCGCGAGCTGTCCCGGGTTCGATTCCCGGTGTTGACCCAGCATCGTGAGGACAATTGGAGAGCTCCTGTGCATAAAATACAGTGGCGATCCCAGTGAGAGCTTCGGCTCTCCTCTCCCAACCCGTCTGGACAGCGTGGGAGCAGTAGACCAACTCCTCCCTTTGGGGAGAGGCCTCATCCAGTAGTGGATTGAATATGGCTGTGATTTATTCTTATTATTATTTAAATGCATTAGGAAATTTAATAAAATTAGTGACCAAGGGCACGTAGAAGTTTGGTAAAGTCAGGTATGGTGTTCCCCTTTATTGGACACGCGACTGAATCGTGTTTTCTCAGACATTCGAAAATAGGACTTCTTATTTTGAGACGCTAGTGGCCTTGTTCCCTTCTTCAAACTGACTAATATTTCCAAGGCCAGATAAATCATTCTATAACTAGCTATCGTTCTTTTCTTCTGCCTTATGATAAGCGCGTATAAATTTACGTGCGTTTTTTAGGAAAAACTAATTTCGATTCTTTAGCGCTTGTTCACTTCTTCAAATTGCTGGTTCATTTTTTCTAAACTATGTGAATTATGGAATTTTTAATGTGCGTACTGTTTTCACTGCCTCAAAGGAAAAAAAATGTATAATCGCAAGACCAGAGCTTTCCTTCGAAATTACAAAATAAAAAAGAATTTCTCTTAAAAATAAAAAATAAAGCTTTAGGCGAAGGAGTACCGAACCCGGGACCACTGAATCCCAAGTTCAATGCCTTACCCATTTTTTTACCATTTTATTAAATGTGAATTGAACTACAGAATCAGACTAAACGGAAAATATTACAAGAAACGTTAAATGCAAATAAAGTTATAAAACAAATTAAACAATAACATTTCAAAATAACCTATTGAAAATATAAATAAAATATAAACCACTTTAAAAATAAAATTATGCGATGAACTGATATTGAACCCGGAACCACTGCATTACAACTCTAACGCCTTATCCATTACTCCACGTAGCCAACTATCACCCAGTGCTTTCTGAGAGCTCTTTATATCAATTCCGTATACGGGTAACAGACGCTACTAATTCCGTAGTGTTCACACGAAATTGTTGTCCTCTCTGCAGACAAGTCTCTGCCATTTTGTTCCGTTCTCCCAGCAGTTCTGTTTGTTTAGAAAACAGGAAACAATCTGTTTTACCATTAACAAGCTTCGAAGAAAAATAGCAGCTCAGCCAGTAACTGCTATTTTTCATCGGTTGTAGCAGTCATAGCAATTTATCCCATGTAGCAGTGAAAAATAGCTGCTACGCTAGTTTTGCCCATCTCTATTTCGCACCTATTTTTGAAGGCTTTACTGATGTTTTTTGCTTTCTTTGTGTATTGTATAGATGCACCATCCCTTCCAGATATCAAATCCGGCATAAAGTAGATTTTCACATTTTTGGCGTTTATTGCCTTCTTCAAACTGCCGATTCAATTATGGAAAGTGACAAACGTTCCGTTAAATAAATAAAAATTACAGTAGGAATATCTCATCGAGATCTTTGCCTTTGGGTATGGCTCCCTGGATTCAGACTACATTACCTCTTTAAACCGCCATGCTTATTCTTTGAAATAGGAAGTGCTTGCTCTATCATCATCAGATAAGTGTCATACGCTTACTTATTTCCTTTATAAAGTTGAGGCCTTCTTTTCCCCACGAACCACTGATAAGATTACTGTATTTTCTCCTTGTTTCCGTTTCTTTTCGACTGGCGATGTTTCCCGCCTGGATGTGGTAAAATAAGTTCTTAATAAATAAAATGCTGAGTGTGCAGAAGTCAATGAGACGTGGAAAATACATCTCCAATTTGGCTATTTTTTCAATGAATAAGGATCTCCTTGCTTCAGTGGAGAGGGCAACTCCTAGGAGAAAAGCATTTGACGAAAACATTAATTGAATGCCTGGAGCCACTTCGTTGAATATTGAGAAGATGTGTGTTTGTTCTATTGTTGTTTCCATGAAGCTCTCACATTTAGAAATAATAACGTCAAGACCAATTGAAATTGCCTTCTTATGGATATCCTTTAGTGTATTTATTTAATTCACTTTATTGTTTGAAATTAAAAATTATTATTTATTTCATTGTTATTAACAATGAATTGAATATTTATTGGGGTGTTATTGGGGTACATAAGGGGATATTAGTAAACTTTCGATATATATATATACGAAATTTCGACATACCATCGAATCTTCATGCCAAAATTCAGCATTCTAGGTCAATGAAAAGTGCCTTAAAAGCTTCTGGATTGGCAGATAGACAGACAGACAGGAATTTTATATTTATGTAGAAGATAAATCTTGCCAGTTTATAAATACACATGGGGATTCAGCGAAAACATATAATAAGAGCAAGCTTAACTGGAATGTACAAATACACTAATCATTTCATTGCAAGAAAAAAAAGTCAGTAAAATGATCACAAGTGAAGAAAACATTGTTAACGCCAAAAATTAAATATGATAATGATCTTGCTTGCCTATGTCGAAAGGTATTCAAAACATAGGAGATTGGTTTGAAATTTGAAATGCATCATCCTGCCATCAAGTGGCAAGAAAGTCACAAAAGTTGCTATCTAATCGAAATTTCTTCGTTTTTTTT
>JAGDQP010061521.1:0-12027 GCA_022664845.1 Lepisma saccharinum
GGGAATGTAGAAATCTGGGTGTTGGTCTATGTTCCATTGCAGCATTGCCTTGGTGAAACTGAAGAAAACTTCCGCACCACATTGTATTCATTAAAAGAATATGCTAATTAATCAGTCTCCAATTTTTAAACAAACAAATCTTTACTCAAATACAGCAATTATATATATATTAAAAAATGAGACAGTCTGAGATTACGATAGTCAGTCTGTTCGTTTCTGAAAACTTCGTTGGTCAGGTTTCTTCTTATTCCAAATACTGGGAGTTGTTGCCGTGAGAGACACTTCCAAGGTTCACTTCCTCTTTGTGCGGAAGCCAACAGCTCAAAGAATTCTTATAAATAATTCGAATTGAATCAGTGAGTGGCTTTATCACGTAAATTACGTTAAATTTTGTATTTAAAATCGTTCATTTGAACGTGCAAGATTCAAACCGAGAGTAGAAAAAAAATACGAACATTTTAAATTCTACACTGAATTTAACTTCCATTTTTTTCAGCTTTCTAACACTTTTTTTTTTTTCGTAAAGAAAAAGCTTGAATACTAGTTGAAAAATATATTTATTCTATTGACAGATATGAGAGATGTGCAGATTTCTTTACCCATGCACAATATAAAACTTCAATATACACAAATATTCCTTTCCGTGCTCTCTGAGTTATCTTTCATCGCCTATCGCAAGAAGTCTGGAGGAACCTGACACACTATATATTTCGTGGAGAAAGCCGAACATGAATCTCGACTCTCGAACAATGGAGATGATGTTGGGGAAACACAGAAAAGACACCGAGAAGACAATGTTTTGGAAAATGGAAATCGCTGGCAGACCTCAAAAGAACAATGTCTCTTCCCTGTTTGTTTATCCAGCCTTGTGAGCCCAAGATACAGGGTGACCTGATATTGTTGACACGCCTCTGTCTTTATGAAAGGGCACAGTGAAACAGCCTGAAAGCCGCCAGACAGACCTGATGTAATGAATAAAACAGTTTTGAGAGACAGCGAAAGTCTCTTGCCTGCCAGCCAGAGTGTATGTGCAGATGCGCGGGAGAAAGGAGGGGAGAAAGAGCTCTACGCGGTCAGCTCGTCAGCTGTTTTCCCTGTGACAACAGACACTGGCTCCCCCTGTCATCGTCAGAATCAACTGAAAACCGCACACTAACCCAATACACGACTACGAGTCACTCAACGTTTACACCCAAGACTATTTACACAGCATCACAAAAGAAGGTAAAACGGTATCCAAACACTTCACGGGACTAAATGAAAATTCATGGTGTTTCCTTTGTAAATTTCAACTATGCCAGAGACCATTTATTTCATATCTACTTCTTTCATCACAATCCACAGAGAGAAAAAACAAAGTACACAAAAGTCACTTCAATTTCGCCATTAGATCTTCCTTCTCTTTTTATTGAATTTGTTGAAGTAAGTAAGAATGAGGTGTCGTTTTATTTGTTTAATTGGTCCGTATGAAATGTTTACCATCACTCCACCAGAAATTGACATCAATATAAGTATCTACAAGTAACCATGCGTGAATATCGACATAGTTTCTAAAATGGCGACTGGAACAAAACAACTCCACGGGGGCTGGAAAAGAGGTTCTAGGTGGCCTTTCCCTCGTCCCTCTCTGCGAAAGATTAAACGTGACCGCCGAGAGATGTCAACCCTGAGACCTCTGACAGGCTTAAGCAGGGGCGGAATGGCCCGGTCGGGAACCCGGCAATTCTCAAGTGGGACCCTGCCACTCCTCTTGTTTTGAGAGCGTAAAGAAAACCACTTAATCCACTTTTACTACTACTGGTAGCGTTAGGGTAATACCGGGTAATAATCTTTCAAAATTAGCAAACAAATCTCGACACACAAAAGTTATGACCAACATAAGGGCAATGCTGAAGTTTTAATCTCACTAGGCTTACTTTAGGGCCCACACTAATCGCAAGGAGTCTTGTAAAGTTTAATGGTAAGTACACATTGATTTAATACGTTCATATTTTTAAGGCACTATATTTATTTAATTCTTCGTATTTTGAGGCCTGATCAGTATCCTAAGCCCCTTGCAAGTTCTTCTTTGGAGCCCACTATCATGTAGGGGTAAAACAGGGTGTCTTTTGGGGCCCACGCGTCACAACGCTTGCTACTACCTTTTACCACTGGGTGAGCCCTTTTTTAGTTTCTCTGGTGGACCTTTTGGTTACCTCTAGGCTTAGGTCATTCATGTTTGTACAGTTCACTAACGTAAATTAACATTTTATTTAAGTTTCTTAAAGTTGCCTAACTTTAGAGAAACTATAACCATCGGCAAACATTTTTCAAGGAAAGGGATACGGAACGGAACAGTGACTATCTCTTCCTTCCAAGCTAGATATCGGCACTTGTCGCCATTCTTCCCAGTAACTAACAGTAATCCATGGCCCACAGGGCCACTTTAAATGGACTTCTGACCATTAAGCCACTTTCGTCCTTTGATAGTTATACTTATATTTTGAACTTGTACAAAGGAAATTTCTAATTTTGAAATTTTTGGATCGGGCCCGCACCAGGACACACCAGCACCCCAAACCGCAAACGCAAGTTCCTCCACCAGATATAAGCTTAAATGTCATTAAGAGTGTTGTAAATGAATAAATAAGTTAGTTGTGCCCCGTACAATATTTGACTAGCCTGCAAGTGGACAAAATTTCAATAGACCTTTAGTTATCAATCAAAATTATGCATAGGTTAGATTAAATTGTTTGAAAGTTGCAATAATTTAATTTAGAATTATATCTACCTAATATTATTTATTTAAATCGTAATTTGATGTAGAGTGAAAAGTTGGTAAAATAGTAGGATAGGATATGTAGGTTAAGTGCTCGCCTGTGAAGCTGTCATGTCTCATAATCTGTTCCTTAATTCTAATGTTCTTTTGCTATGTTTAAAAGCATTTTATTTCTTGAACTCATCGCATCCTAAGTAAATGTTTATTTCTGCTAGTTGTTGTAATCCTGATGTTTTGTATGTTCCCTGTGTTGCTATTTTAACATTTGTAGGAGTTCCTGGTAAGAGATATTGTGTCTTTTTATTGTTGAATTCAGTTGTTTTGGAAGATTTATGATAGCGAATTTCTTATTTTTGTTAGATTCAATGTACCGTTTTTTGTTGTTTTTGATGTATTCTGCTATGGGTGGAAATTGAATATTATTATAGAGTGTCTGTCTCTCTTCTTTCCATTTCCTTTGAGAAAGTCTTATTCAGTATCGCTCGTATTTTTCTATGTAATTAATGTCAGTTTGAGAGTGGTAGAGTTCATTTCCATATAATAGAGTTGGCCTAAGTATTGAGAGATAAATTCTTGTCTTTATTTTTTGAGATATATCCGAGAGTAATAATGACTTCAGTGCTGAGAAGACCTGCAAGCGCCTTTTTTCTTCGTTCCAAAATATGTTTTTTAAAGTTAAGTCTCTGATCTAGTGTGACCCCCAAATATTTAGCATTGGTAGATGGTTTAATTTTTGCTTTTCCAATCTTAATAAATTTCCTTTTGTCGGCCTTTGTCCCCTGCCCCGTAGGATAAAATATCGTAAATTGAGTCTTGCCTTCATTGAGAACTAACTTCCATGTTTTGCACCATCTTATAAATTTATTGGTGATTACCTTTAGTTTTGAGATTAATGATTTTGACGACAGAGCAGTTGTCCAATAGGCGGTGTCATCCGCAAACAGTCCTAAGTTAGTTAAATTTTGAGGAGAATAGGGAGCGTCATTTACGTAAATTGAATACAAAATCGGACTCAAGGCCGCACCCTGAGGGACACCTTTCTTTATTTCTATTTCAGGTGAGAATTCATCTTGCGATCTTATCTTTGTTGTTCGTTTGGTTAGAAATTGGATAATCCATCGTATTATGGTAGTTGGAATGTTCATTGCATATAATTTGTAAATCAAACCTGAATGCCAAACGGTATCAAAAGCTGCAGTAAGGTCCATAAATACAGCCCCCGCCCTCCATCCTTTACTCAGTGCCAATTGAATGTCTGTGATTATCCGCATCAGCTGATCTATAGTAGATACTTTATTTCTAAAACCTGCCTGAAATTTAGTTAAAAGATCCATGGATTCTAAATATTGGTTGAGACGTTTTGCAATTACTGTTTCGCATATTTTTGCAATTGTATTTGTAAGAGTAATTGGCCTATAATTTGAGGATGTAAATCTACTTTTGTTGGGCTTTGGGATAAAGATCGTGTAGGCTGTCTTCCAGTTTTGGGGTAGGTATCCGAATTTTAATGAGGCGTTAAAGAGATTGGTAAGTATTTTGTATAGCTGAGGTGGACTTCTTTGTAAGGCTATAT
Source organism: Lepisma saccharinum (assembly GCA_022664845.1). NCBI lineage: Eukaryota > Metazoa > Arthropoda > Insecta > Zygentoma > Lepismatidae > Lepisma > Lepisma saccharinum. Next base: position 4,332 of record JAGDQP010061521.1, read on the forward strand.
ACGGTATCCCGTCAGGCCCCGGTGCAGTATTTCTTTTTTTCTTTAATATCTTTAAAATTTCGTCAGTAGTTATTTCAGAAACATGAGTCAGATAAAAGGAGAGCTAAAGGGGCTGCATCCCAGAGCCTCCACCCCATCAACGGCCCCACCAAAGGTAAATCAGTAACCTACGTAAATGGTATGTACAGAACATAGGTTACAGGAGCCCAAACAGAGTCCAGGACCCCCACAAAAGCTTAATCCAGCACTGACGGACTGTTCGGTTAAGTTTACTGTTTTATTCAACTTAAATTACAATAGAAGATTGAAAAGTATACCTCTCGTCCAGAATTTATTGAGCACCTTGCTGTTAACGTAAAATATTGGCACTTATATAAAATTCACTGTTAGATCTAAACGAATATTATAGTGACTGCAGAACGAGGGAAAGGAAGGGATTAGAAAATAATGAAGTGGCAATATTTGAGAAGTCCGCACCTCCAGTCACGGTTTGACCAGTTTCTTCCAATCTTTACTTGATTTTACTCACATGTGGTGAAACTGCCCAGTTGGAGCTTGATCTTCATGTTAAGTCACTTTCAGGTACACAGATAAACGGTTTAATCCTTATACGAAGTGTTTCGTCGTGTCAGCGCCTGACCTATAAGCACGGGATGGGTAAGACCAGCTCATGTATAGATTGAATATGATATTTTCATTTAATTAAGATGAAGGCTATTTCCCACTGTTCCCTAGTTTGGTTAGGAAGACAGCATTATACATTTAAAAAATAATAATAATAGAAAAATCCCTCTAACTTCGAAATATCATGACTTCTCTCTTCATCATCATAAAAGTATTTCAACAAGACACCAAAACAGAACTATGTGAATTTCGTTAATTACATTTTCAGACATTCAAAAATTGTGATATATGATTCTGAAAACATGTAAAATACATCTGCAAAACTTAATTGCATCCATATTATAGGCCTAATCTAAAACAGCATTTTACAAATAGCCTGTCACACCATTTATAAAAATAATGAATGCTCTGCATAAAAATATAACAATACATTTCATGAAAATATGAGAGTTCACGATAAAAGAAATATATTATGTACATTAACGGAAATAAAAAAAAAGTAGTTCATTTTATTCTTAATGTATCACAACATGTATCTAATGGTTTTTGTTATTTATACTGGAAACGTTGTGTGTTTTAGTGAAAAATAACAGATTCTGATTTAGATGTATGAGATTTACCCATCCACATCACACAGTTTTTATGGCCAATTCTATCGATTGAATCTGATATTTCGTTTTAGTATTCAATTACCGTGTCTAACTATTTGCATTACAATTAAACTGCTATCATTCGTTGAATACGTGATTGATATGTCTTTTATTTTTTTGAATTTTATATTGCGCCATGATACGCTTCGTTTATCATTGTATTGAATGTAAGTGGTGAAAAAGTAATGTCTGTGGCTACAAACGAAACCATGAATAACACCAACTGACAATGATCAAAAATGTATGTATGCCCTTGTTGGAAATATCGCAAACATTGAATACACTACACTACAAAATTGAATTCCAGTGAATAATAGCAAGACAAGTTATTATTTTCTACAGCATAACGAATACAAAGTCACAAAAATAGTATACATTTCACTAGTTATTACTAAAAGGAATTTTAACAGAATTTCAAAATTACGATTCAATTCTTGCTCGTTAATCCGCATGGTATAATGAAAATGTAATAATAATAATTTTGTTTACAGCGCTGGGAAGAGCTATTAAAAGGCTTACAGCAATCATCAATTTATTAAAGAAGCATCCAAACGTTGTTGCAGAATTTACGTTAGAGACTTGTTTTTTCAATGCTCACATAACTGCCGCTCTCAGATGCGCTCAGCCTCCTATCAAATTGAGTATCAGAGTGGTATTCTTGGGCACCTTGGGAGATAAAGGGGGCCGAGTGTGGGACTGACTACCCCATCTCACTTCGCGCCGTTGGACCAGAATATATAGACAGCTACCTCCATAAACCCCATGCGGCCGTTTATTCTTATCGTTTATTATTCTTCCTACACGTTGTCCTGTTCAAGTATCATTGGACAAGAAGGTTGCTTGCAGTTTTATTATTTTTCTTCAAATAATTATTCCATTCTTTATATGACTAAGAATCAATGTTGTAACGTCGTAAAAACATATATATTGTATCAATCTTCTTTATACCCATTCTAGCTTACTTGAACAAATGAAGTTACTGAATTCCATCCTGAAGACGAATATTACAACTTACAAGGGAGGTGTTTCGGTTCAAACAGGATTTTTTTTTATCAAGATTTCGTATCTATACTTCTACCCAAATGCTGATAATTCCTGCAAAGTAATTCGACCGTGTAAGGCTGCGTTTGTCCACTAGAGGGCGTTAAATGTTTGGAGCAAGAGGAAGACAGCCCATGCAACCGCTGCATCGACTCCCCGAGTTCCGGTTCAGACAAACATTTATTACTCAAGTTATATACTCGAATATACGTGAGAGTGCTGACAGAAAGTTCATAGTTACTCTATCGTATAAAAAACAGTATGGCAAGTATAGGCCAGTCTACACAAATGTAAGTGAGGGTTTTCTACAAAGTGAATAAATCACAAGGGAGAATCACAATAGTCACACAGTGCAACCTTCAAAAGCACGCCCCATGTTCGCCATGTCAAATAGCACTTCAATTACACCCTTGAAAATACTGGCAGTTACGGGTACCATATACTTGGTACACGATATTTGACGTGCATATGGGGTGAGCTTTTGAAGGTTGCCCTGGTGTGACTTTTGCCCCGTGTGACTATCGTGATTCTCCCTTCTGATTTATTCACTTTGTAGAAAACCCTCACTTACATTTGTGTAGATATATACTGGCCTATATGCGATGTTACTGATTTGACAACGGAAGTTGGGTAACCATATAACTGAGTTACAATAGTAAAACAGCATGTTGATACGGTCAAGTACTTTTTTTATTATTATTATTATTCTAAACATGAAAGCGGAACATCGGAACAACACAAAAATATCCCCACATTAATTTTCCCAACTTTCATTTAACTATCCATTCTCCTATTGATTTCTACCCTACACTTAGAAATCATTATTCTTCATAAATCAACTTAATTTCCCTCGTTAACGTTTGTCTTCAAGAAGAAGTACTTATGGAACGTATTAATCACTGTCTTTCGGTTTCTAATATCCCACATAAAATGCTGATGTCATTCATCACATGTCTGCATTGTTCCAAGCAGGTGCTTTATCATCACCCACTACAAGTACACATTATATTCAAACATACAAATGTTTCTAATGCACAAACAGCAGCAAACGAGCGCACAAGTAGTAACAGTTATGAATAAAGTAGGAACGTGACAACTAAATCAATTTACGAAATTCTTGTTTAGATTTATTACGTATTTATTCGTAGAAGAAGGAATAACAAGCTGGCGTTTAATAGTGTTCCTCTTTCTGCAGGGTAGCAAACCTTCTACATTTAACGGTTGAAGGTGTTTAAGGTCAGTTGGAAAATTTGGTGCGTGTAGCAAGTGATTGTTTGGGATTGAAAGAAATATCATTCCTAAATATTTCACTCCGCACGAAGTAACAGTACTAATCAGAATTTATTATATTAAAAAAAAATACGACAAAACTCTACACCAAATTATACATTATACACTTCTGTTGGTACATGAAGGCAAAAAATTTAAAAGAATAGAATTTCACACTGTTTGTAGGTTGAGCTGGAAACACTGTTTCTTCAGGGAACACTGGTCATTCATTTGAAGCAGTCGCAGGAAGTGTACGCTTAAACAGAGTTCATCTTAGGATTAACCAGCAGGAGGAAAGCTAAAGAATATATCTTTAGCCTGAAGGACAACGATACACTCAATAAAAATTTGCAAATATGAATACAAAGCATCATTAAATTCCACCCACCACAGAGATTAAAGACACTGATGTTGAACGAGTTCAAGACATTCGTTAAAATTTCAAGTGTAGCCAGTCAAGTGAACATCTAAATAAAATTCTATTCATCATGTTCTTTCTTTCAATTCTAGACTTCCCCACAACATCCTTCTCTTTTATTTCAGAACTACGAATTTCTGAAACGATGTCTTTATTCTTGATGAGAACAGTTAGGAGAGCTTGCTTCAACATTTCTTTATTCTAAGCATTTCTCCCCGCACCCATTTCAAGTTGAATAAACTCTCCAACGAGAAGTTGCAATGTCATCTCTTTGTATGTTAGTTGCGGACGGAGGAAAGAGGTGGATGATGCTTTTCAAAATAATCATGAAGAAACGAAATGAAGAGACAAGGCAAACGGGATCATACAATGATCCTTCGTCAAGCTGTTTCATCCCTATTTAGCATTTACATGGAATCTCTCCTTCCCCTCCTCCTGAAACCGACTACAAGAACATCGTTTGTGGTAAATTTCTAGAGCTTGCGAATCACGATATGCTAACGAGAAACGAATGGCCGAACTCGTAATGGACGAAGAAAGATTTCAAACGACAGAAAAGGTCGGTGGTCGTGACAGAACTGGTGAAATTGTACTGTTATTTTCTCCTTGCTTTCTTCAGCACGAGAGATGAGCACAAGGGCGACGGATTGAATTTAACTGGCGACGAATGAAAGTACAATAAAAGAACCTCCTTACTAGAGGAGGCAAAGAAACCTTCCTCTCCATACGCAAGTGACGCGCCCTACTTTCTCGAACTTAAATATGTCATACACAGTTGACAAAAAAATACAAACAACTGACAATAGGTTTCTTCGTCCCTTCTGTTGCTATTCTATCAACTTCACTGGTTTCTTGTGTACACATTGTTTCCGCTCTAGTAGAACTGTCGCCTTCAAAGAAAAACTAATACTGTTGGTTGTTTACGGTGTAAATAAACTTTACTCACACATAAAACAAAATCATGACTAAAGAAAAGAAGAGAATGAAAGACAGTAATGCAGTGAAAGCAATTCAACACGATATCAGTTAACTGAAATCAAACTTCCACTACGTGAACAGGCACAGGAGGAGCTGGTCAGCTCGTAACTGGAAGGTTCTCGGATCACATCCAACTTCCCTTCTTTTCCCTAGTCTTGCCGAGCGAAAATTGCTATGGTACCTTGACTTAAGACGAAACTAAGCACATTCTCCATTCCTACTTGGATAGACGCAGTTATGACATTAATGCCTTGAAATATTGAAGCATCCAGAAGCTATAAAACCCGCAAAGTTTAATCAAGTTTCCTTTACTTCCCACTAAAGGAAACCTTTACAATAAAGGATATTTGATTTTCTAGTCCAAAGTACTCACACGTGATAACGAAGATAATTAGATGAGCTTTTTAAGTGTGCCAAGGAACGAAGATTTGGTCAAATACAGTAGTTTAATACTAAGAGTTGATGTTCTTAATAGATCATAAGCAGTTATTCTCAAATTGTAACAGGCTAATATATACTCGAATTCTACATTTGAGTATCAGGGATGCTTCTTAGCCGTCCTTGTCACCAAAAGAAATATGGCGAAACCAAAGCAAGCTGCAAGGAGAAAAGTAACGATTCTAAACATTCCATTTTTCTAACAGAATTATTTTAGAAATAGGGAAGCTAAAATAATTTTAAAAAAACTAATTCCCTCTCAACTCCCAGCTAATGCACAACAAAGAATAAAATGTTCTCGATCTTTCTCACTTTATCGAGAACGCTTCAGGAGTCAAAAACACATTTATATGAAGCGAAAGACAAGATTATTACGAACGTAGGTATATGGATGCGTGAATGTCATGCAGACTTTAAACGACACACTAGAAGTTCGAATTAAATAGAATGAATAAAACTGAAGTACAGAAAATTATATGTAAAAATACTTACGACATTCCTTCACGTAAAGAGAAACTCATTTCATTGTGCACCATGCACGATAGGTAAAGCCAATGGTTCATGACCATGTCAAAACAGTAGGAGGATCATGTTTTAAGATCCAACATATTAGTAATATCTCAAATAGTCGTATTTCAAGTACACTGGCTTCCTTAAAAGCGTAATTTTGAAAGAATAACGAAGTAGAACTTTAAAACAATTTCATACAAATTTAAATATTTTTGAGTGGAATAAATACAACTGGTATTCTGTACAGAAGATGGCCTGAACCAAAGTTCCCTAAACGTAATAAATAATATTTAATGTAGAAAACATCATCTCTGGTCCGAGTAGCAAATGAATGTCTTACCCCCAGTTTTAGAATCGACTGCTAAGCTTCTAGCCAGCGATAAGTTGAGGACAAGCCATGTATTGCGTACGCAAAATGTAACTTGGCCTCAACTTAGCGGTTGATTGTAAAAGGGTGTTAGTAGGCCCTACTAAAAATATTCATATAGTGTCTCGAATTAAAATAATTTAGAAACAATTTTACACGTTTTATTCGACAACCCATAAGTTACTACTTTCGTGAGAGCGTATGTGTAGATAGAAGTGGTAAAGATCAAAGAAAATATATGATGCGTTTTTGTGTACAAAGAGAGAGGAGAGAGAGAGAGAGAGATTGAATAAAGTCTATGTTGTCAACTTCAATCATAGCAATGCAACTAAGTAATACTTAAGAAATAACGTCATACGGAACCAGAATCTACGAGCATCAATAGAAATGAAAACAGAATAAGAATGCTCCAGATGAACTATAAATAAGTGAACCTGTCCCTAGACGAAAGACTAGGAAAATTGCAAGAGAGCAAAGAATGTTGAAAGACTGAGCCGCTGTAGCTCTGTAATCATTTCGCTACATTTCTACTGAACAATCAGCTCAAGCACCGCTGCCCTACGATAATGATTACTCTTGCAACCTTAGATTATTCTGAGCTCTAGTTCAAAGTAGACGAAAAGAAGCCAAGTGAAAGGAAGTTGAGAGTAAGAAACAGAAGAAAGGACCATTATCTTCTTCCTTTCATCTTGATTAACTTCAGCTCCAGAACAATTCAAGGATCTCTTTTTATAATCCACTCAAATTCCTTTCAGGAAATGGAGATTAGATGTCCTATGTCGTGAGGGAAAATATCTTTCATCACTTTCCCTCTCTCTGTAGAGGGAGAACTGGATAAAAGCAGATAGGACCCAGGGATGACATTTCTTTATGAAAAAAAGATATTTTCGTTTCAAAGAAAAACATCAAACGCTCATGCGTAGTAAGAATGATACGTGTATCAAAGGTTAACTACTGAGAAACGAAGTAAAATAAATTAATTGTGACGACTTATCAGTTATCACTGCGCAACAAACTTTTAGTAACACTGACGAAAACATGTTCCTTAGAAATATTTGCTTGCTAAATTCAAAACCGGCATCCAAAATCTTCTATCATGTCCCGCTTTCAATTTAAAAGTTGGAGAATTTCTTGATTTTGATGTAGTTCGGTAACTTTACGAATAAGAAGGCATTTATTATTATAACCTCACTCTAACTGTGAGTGTTGGACATCAATCACGGACTCTCATGATGTAGACTCAGCATTCTATAAAATAAAGGCAACGATCGTGGTGGTTGTGTTAAGTCCTTCGTCGATCTTGAAACCATTTTTCTATTCCCATTTAGCATAAAACGAAGTATAATGAAGGTAAAAAAAAAGTTAAGAAATTAAGATACCTAAAAGAAAAGCTCGAATTTT
>JAGDQP010061523.1:0-10973 GCA_022664845.1 Lepisma saccharinum
TATGGTACCGATCTCAATAGGTATATTTCCTTCGAAATCTACCTAACAAGAGAATATAGCTCCAGTCCTCTCGCATCCAACAAGAGATCTCCACTCTCGAATTTCCAAGAGGCTGCCTTCGAGATCCTTCGAGATCCCAAGGGGCTGCCTCTCGCATTTACCAAGAGACTAGTAAAGCCTCTCGCAATGGGAGAATGAAGAACATCAATTAAAATAAACCAACGATTCAGTTGCTGGTGCACGTATATTTGTGCTTTGTTACGGTGATCTATAGCGTAGAACCTGCTTCGCCAGGTTATGCTAATTAGTACAATAAACTGAAGCTAATACTGTTTTTTTGCCTGCTATAATATATATATATATATATATATATATATACGGTACAATTAATAATTTATTAGTAAAGAATATTCCGTAGCTGTCAAGTCTTTATGACACTTTACTTTCATTAAAAAAAATCATTAATAATAATTAAGCTAATAATAAAGAACTCGATTTATGAAGTTCACAATGTCGCGTGCCATCTATTGGGCACGCTGGTGACAACTGTCACTGACGCACTGATGTGTGATCTGGTGGCCGTGACACGTAGTCCCAAATCAAACAGAGATTAATGCCAGAATACTTGGTTTTACCGTTGCACCAACCGATATCCGCGATTTTTCGTTAAGCCATGAAACTGTCAGATGAAACTCTGATCATTGAGGTACTATGGCTACGAAACTTTTCGATCAGAACCCTACAAATATTTTCAATTATTAGTAACACTGGACCGATAACTTTAGGTAAGGTTTGATTTGGCTCGGGTAGCAATGCGTATGCTTAATTAGACTGTAGAAAAAGATGTAGAAAGTGAAACGCGATTGAATGTTCCTCAGCTGAACTTTCTGCGTAGGTACATAGTAAAACCTGAGTAAGAGAATATGTATCTGTATTATTGTATGCTAATTGAGGAATAGAAAATCTTTGAATAGACAGTTTTCATAACAGAATAACACGACATACAAGTCCCAGAGTTTGTTTCAACTAGCGTTTTAAAATAAAACCTGAAATTGTTTCTACGTAAGGTTATAAATAACCAATTTTAACACAAGTAAATCAAGAATACTCTTCAACATCTGACCATTAAAGTAGTGTTTTCCGGTACTGCTACATTCGAATCAAAGAGTCAAGTAAAGATCTACAGAGTGTCCCAAAATAATTATTCATAATTCCTATGGGAATCACCTTTCTATTATGAAAGTTTGTTTTTCATTATTCAACAAATGAGTTTGTTCACGGTCAAACTTTTCGATGGTGGCAGGACTAAAACTTCAATCGTTTGCTGCAGTTACGCACTATTACAGTACATTTAAAAGCTTTGGACTTGGTACAAAATAAACCGTAATAAACATTTATTTGTGTATTGTAATGGTGATTTTCAAGGTATCTGGATGCTGAAATGAATCAGGAGACAAATTACCAAAGAAAACGGCACTTCGGAAAACAGACTAAAATGGAAATCAAAATAATATTACCGGAATATTGTTTGTTCAAGTCTGCTTTTCTTTGTTTATCGAATTGACATTATACTCTTTTGGTATACAAATTAAGAACAATATTTAAGGATACATTAAAAGCCAAAAATTTCTTAGTATTATTCAAGTTGAACATAACAATAATTGAAAGAATAACTCAGAAAGCGAGGCGCGCTGACTGGAAGTATAATATCCGAACTAATTTGGATGACGATGATGAAGCATCCTGACTTTGAAGAGACATTTACATCCAAGTTTTGTTCGGTTCAAACCATTGAAGAACTGAATAGTAGATTCGTGGATAATGAAGACAGTCGACCCTAAAATGAATAATTTCTTAAGCTAAATATTATTAGATCTATTGCATTACATTATTTCACCGAGATAGAACATCTGCAAACAGAGTTGAAGTTGATGCTCACTCATGAAGAAATGAGTGGTGTGTAGGTAGAAACAATTTCAAACCTTGCTGAACTGTTAGAAGGATACAGAATGTCTTTTCAGAAAGCACAATGTGTCTAAAAATGTTCTTGTCGTCTTTTGCGTTGCACTGAAAGACGCGATCACTGATACAAAAATAAATGCTTCTTCAGGTCCTGTACAAGCAATCGGGATGGGAGTAGGAACACTGACCAAGACAGGCGCTTTGGTAATTCACATCAGTCATAGCTCGAGCAGTGGGAAGACAAATGGAGGTGTCGAAGCATCTCGTTGAGAGTTGTCTGCTTTATGATTTTAATTTAAGGTGAGTTTGTATGCAGCTGAATCAAGTCTCCGAATACATCAAGCTATTGTGGATAATGCTGCGAATGAACGCATCGCAGGCATTGGTTTCACAAATTCAGGTTGGGAGATTTGTTCCTTTGTGATGAAGTACATGCCCTGGATGACGAGGCCTTGTGAAGGCAGTCATAGAGCCATAGAACAGGGTAGCAGTCAAGCGTGTGGTGAGCTTACCCAACGCTTCCAAGTTTCTGATGAAACAGACTTCATCTGTCCCGTACATGGAAGGCGTACAAGTTGAGCAAGTTAGTATATAATCTTAGACCCACGACTCGAAGATCCCCGGTTTGAGTCCCGGCAGGGGCATGGGTGTCTTTTAACTCGAACGTGATGGATAATCGTGACGGGCCGAAGCCAACTGTTACTAGACTGGCCTATATAAAATAAAATTTGCCTAAGTTCTTGTATGTACTCCACACACTGTTGGAAGCCAACAAGGACCAACAAGCGACAGACTGTTTGCCCTTGCTTTCTCAGCACCGTAACACCCATTCGATTGAGTGCTAACCAGTGACAAAAAGTGGGTCTTGTATGAGACTCTCAAGCATGCCTGACATTCGTTGTCACCGCGGGACCCTGCTCCTCACACCACAAAGCCATCTCTACACACTCTGATATGGTGGACTAGTCGCCAAGTGGTGCACTACGAGCTGCTACGACCGTGTTAAAGCTGCATTTTCAGTAGTTGGAACGTGTGCAACAGGAAACTGTAGCAGAAAGAGCCAGCATTGGTGATTCGCAAGGGTGTACTATTCCCGCTAGCAATTTCAGGTCTCAAGTGGCGTGGGTGGGCAGGGACACCATTCAGCGACTTGACTGGGAGACACTGTGCCATCCACTGCACTCCTTGGACCTTGCGTCAGCATATTGTCATCTTTTCCATTCCCTTAATAACCACCTTTGTGGGAAATCCTTCGTCAATGAGGCAGACTTTCGGCAGGCCCTCACGGCTTTCTTTGCGTCCAAAACCCCCTCCCAGTTTATCGCCAGGTCATTGCGGATCTCCAGGAATATTGGCAAAAGATGAGGCCTAACCGTGAGCGATGTTTTCTGTATACCTTTCTGTTTCTATCGAAAACGGCAAGAACTTTATTGGTTACCTTATGCATAAGTTAATTCGCATATCATTAACTATTCCTGTGTCTAGAGGGCATCTTGTGAGCTATCTTTCTCATGTCGTGGTTGGGTCGAGAACTGGCTAAGAAGTAAGATAATGGATGAACGTTTGACTGATTTGGAGCGGTTTCAAATGGAGAGAAGTAACCAAAAAATTAGATTTGGACACACGTGTGCAGACTTTCGATGAAGTTCATGGAAATAGATTATTCTTCACTGACTAAGTAGGTATGTCCACTACAATATCTTTACATGAAATCTCAGCTAACAACATTATTGTTTAAATTGATCTTAAGATCTTTCAAAATCACAATATATAGAAAATAACGTAATGTGTATTCCCTACCCACTTCCCGAGCAGAGAAGAATGTTTGCCTAGCTTGGTATCTGAAATAATTCAACCAACTTGCTAATAGCTTGCAGATTGTTTACGTGATTTTCTTTGTCCCCTGTTGAAGTATTTCGAGTTCCGGTATCCTTACATGTTTAAACTACCATACGGAATTTGCTCCTGTTCATTGTACTGTTCCCCCAATCCTGGGTTAAACCACTCCCCTACTTAAATCAGCTGGATGCAATACGTTAAAAGGCCGTTAGGCCGTTTGCTCTTGCATTGTTTCACTAGAGATTAAGAGAACGACTCGATCCGTGTAGAAAGTAGTAGGCGGAAGTCGTCATCAGAATTTGACAACAGAGCCACCTTTTATCATTACCGTGAACTAGTGTGAATTGCGTGGTCAATTAAAAAAAAAGCACCGAACCTGACTTCTAACCTAAGCTAACCAAATGGTCTACTACGACTCGGTCCATGTAGAAAGTGAAAGCAAAACTGATGACGACTTCTGCCTTTAAATACTTCCTACTTTGATTGACTCCTTTCATACATAGGTCATGCGCCATGTTTGTTTTAAGTAGTGCGGGTGTTTATCAGTGTTGCAAACCGCGAGTGTTTAAATTGATACAACCGAAGATTTTAGGTCAATTTTACAAATATGTTATTTTCATCCCGTGTTTAGTGTTGACATGTATCTTACACCATCCAAAAGTCAAGTTGATTGTGATTCGATAGAAATGTAACTTGTACCACTACTGTATTACAGTCTGAACCAGAGGTATTTAAATAAAACTAAAATATTTTTTTAATGAAGGAGTACCAAGGGTTGTACATGCCAGCGTCACACCAAGAACCTACTACACACAATACCAGAGTTTCTCAATGGGGGTTGTGTGCATTGGGGTTGCGAGAGGAGTTGAAAACTAAATTTAACTAAGGTTTTGTAATCTAAAACCAATAAATTTCAAAGAATGGATTTTATTTTACTTGTTTTTATAATTACTAAAGATAATGTGATTTGTTGAATAGTATTTCGATAATATAATTAGGATATTTGTTACCAATACAGTAAAACTACTGTTACGTTAAAAATGAAAAGCAAATATTACACAAAATAAAAAAGGACAAAAAATTCAAACGTTACAAAAGATTGCACAAGTTTACTAGGTTAGAACGAAATCTCAGCGTATCTGATTTTACCAATTTCAAAATGCGCAATTTTTGTGATATACTTTATCAAGTCATTTTCAGTCAAAAGTTAGGTACCCATCCTTGTCCTAAATATCAGACTTTTAATATACAGACTCTTTATTAATTCGTGTAACTGAGAAACAGACCAGTAAAAACACAAGTTTTCAGATATTTCCATGACATTTTCTACAATTGCTCACAACCCCCGCTTTTGATACTGTGAAAATAATTTTCGACAACAAAATTTTAACACCCCCCCCCCTTCCGGGGGTTCAAATTAAAATGTGAAGTAGATCGAGATTGAGAGATGCTACAATATTTTGTAGACAGAAATCTGCGTCTGACTTAACATTTTGGACTAATTAATGAAATATTATTATACAAAGAAAAGTGGTTCTCTGAATTAACATTGATTTTCACTTTTCAGTTTGAATCCCCAAAAGGGAAATTACAATTTAGTTTAGGAAAATTATTTTTACAGCGTCAAAACTTCAGAGTTTTTTTTTTTAGCATCTGTAGAAAGTTTCATAAAGATATCTTGACAACTTTCGTTTTTACAGGTCTGTTTTTGTTACACGAATTATTAAACAATCTCGCTCTCTCTCACTTCAATTACTTTGGGGATTCGCCAGGCAGAATGCACGGTAAAAAGAGATCGCGGCATGAAAAAGGTTGAGAAACGTTGCACTAGGTAATAATGTTCATGATTGCCATTTTATAATGAATATGTTTCTGCTTTCGTTTCTAACAAGTTAGTATTTTAGATCTCTCAAACCAGAGGTTTGCGATTCCATATCTGAATGCTAGTTATTCTAAATGAAGTGTCTCAGCGCATTAGACGAGTATTTATCTGCCTCATCTTATAGAACTCTAATCGGAGTTACCGTCAAATTGTCGATCCACTTTACAGTAAAGTGTACGTCACTAGTTATATTAAATGATTGTAACGTACTGGGGTATTGACTTCTGAAATAAAGGTCTGCATGCTCAATTATACCGTCTAGTTTCGATTTTTTATTATTATTATTTTGGTGTTTTCTCTTTTCAAATTTAATACCTACGTTTATCATTCTTTGTGAGTAGTTTCCTGTATATATTTTTAAAAAGATTCTAATGCACTAATATTCTGGTTATAAGTATTATTATTATTATTATTATTATTATGAGTCAACAGTGTTTGTGTCAATGTGTTTTCTATCTTTCCATTTTAGTTGGGACTTGAAGGTGCATCTGAAAGTGGATTGAGTGAAGTTGAATGTGAAGATGAAGTTGAAAATGCTGAAGAAGGAACCGAGGAAGGTGAACGCAAGGAAAGTGAAAAGGGACCCGAAGAGAAACCCAAGAAACGCAGGGGAAGTTCTTCACTAAACTTGAAGGACTTCCAAAGCATGAACGAAGCCATGATGTCGCAGATGCAAAATTTCCAGAAACAATTGGACAGTCTGGAAAATGAACTGTCTCAAGTTTTAGAGAAAGTCAATGCTGGTGCAACGTTAGGCTCAGATGTATTTGGACAGGTAAAAAGCAGACATTATCTTAAAAAAGTTGTATCATTTCTTATTGTGCTTTTCATTTCTAGAGGATGGCCTTGGTCACCCAATCAAACGTTCTTTAGGGGTTAGAGTTATAAAGAAACGACGAATGCGAGGTGCTATCGTGAGATCAGCTGACGAGCACCTGTTACGTGATGGGTCGTACCACAAAGTAAATGCGTACACACACAGAGAGAATAAGATCTACTTACCTGCAATGTGCTCTGAAGACTTATTAAACGCATGTTCAAATAGTTAGATATTCCGCCGTGCAGAGGTCAGCACTGTGTCCTGAACCTTAAATATTGCTACATAATGGGCGCAGTGGTGACATCTGTACGGCGGAGTACCGAACTATTTCAACATGCGTTTAATAAGTCTTCAGAAAGCTTTGCAGGAAAACTGCCCAATTATTTACTTTGTGATCGTACTGTGGCCACCTCTGAGGTTCTCCAGGATCTTTCACGACGCACAAATGCGGCAAGCCGACCGAATCGGTCCGGTGCGACGCTGTGAAGATATCTATACTTCTCAACGCGCAGCTGTAAAAGCCATTGTCATAGGGCATCCCGGGTATATTTATATAAGATGAAGCTATATCGTTCAGAAGAAAAATCAGGTCAATATCATCATTAGTTGTGAGATATTTTCCTCCAATCGTACTTCAGTCGAGAGAGTGAAGACTAAAAAAATCACGTAAATCATTATTGTATCGATCTGTTTTCCGACCTGATCCAAATAGACCCAGACCTACCTATGTTAGTGTATTCTGAATATATGAGCCCGTATCTCGCATGCATAGTTTTAAAAAATAGTCATCATATACATAGAAATAAATAAATAAAAATGTTGTAGGCGAATAAATGTTAACAACCAAAGGATAAACAAAATTTCTTTGCCCATTTAAACCGTTGTTAGTTGGAATTTAAAGTAAATTGAATGTAAGTTAAGGTTTTTCAGGAACTTTGCCTCAAGGCTTGAAATTTAGTCTAAATATTTTAATATACTGAAGTCAGAATCTGAAGGGAGGAACTACAGGGTGGGCGGAAAGTTCCTTTACACTGACTTTACAATGATGTGATTTTGCACAATTTACCTCCTATGGGTCTAAAACGTTTGTGCCTCCATGTTCGTAGCATAGCGTTATGCGCCTGCATGACCGATTGTCCATGCGTAACAGCATATGAGGAGTGACTTTCTGAAACGCCACGTAAAGTGTGTCTTGCAGCTGCTCCTTGTTGGCGCATTGTTTTTCTTGCACTTCTTCCTTCACAAATCTCCAAAGTGCATTATCGGGTGTGCAGTTTGCTTACCCACATTAGATCCAGCGATTTGGAAAATTTTGATCCGGGCTCCTGTGAACGCTCAGAACGTAATGCGCTGGCGCTCCGTCCTGTTGAAACCAAATGGTGGCTGCGATAGCTTCTATCGTCAACTCTGGAAGCAACCACTCAGAACACTTCCGCTAGCAAAAGCCTTCTTCTCCCTTCTCAATAATGTTTCTCTAAGTTACAATAGGAATTCTCTATGTGATGTTGAAAACCAAACATTTAGTTCTTCACATATGGTCACCGGGATCATTTTATATCTTTCTGTGCACGGCGAACATTTATCGGCGATTCCAAACTAACGGACCTGACATGTGTACGCTTATTTAATGGAACTCCAAAGTTAAAACAATTCGTATTTCATATATTGCTGGAAACACACCAACATCTGTATTTAGTTATTGGAGCGATGGTAACGGTCGCGAGTCGTACAAATAATAAAAACTATACAAACCTACGCATACAATATTGCAACCTCTATCAGTTAAAAAGATTGCAGTTGAAAAGAAAAAAATAATCTTTTGCACACAACATTTTTTATAGAACGTAGATTCTCTCAGCGAAATTTGAAGGTAGGTTTCGATATGGGTACAGGTCAGAACGTATAACCGTCAGAACGTATAACTCAAAAATACGTCAGAACGTATACAAAATGCGACAAATCGTATAAACTCTGGAACGTCAAAACGTATAACCGTCAGAACGTATAACTTGAAAAAACGTCAGAACGTATACAAAATGCGACAGAACATATAAACACTAAAACGTCAAAACGTATAACCGTCAGAACGTATAACTCGAAGAAACGACAGAACGTATACAAAATGCGACAGAACGTATAATCGAAAAAACGTCAGAACGTATAACGTCAGAACGTATAATCTTGGAACAACTAGTAAATGAAGAGTAGGTGGCAACGATGATTGAATGGTAGTGGCACCTAGCGACCGGCGTGCATTCTATCTGCACCACATTGTTGCCAGCTTCAACCTTGGTATAATTCTAAATGCATTTCAACGTATAACACCAAAACGTATTACTGTCAGATCGTATAATAGTCCGAACAATCAAAGCAAAGACGTTAGACCGTATAAACCTAAACCCCGTCATAGCATATAATTCAACAAAAGCCAACAATACGCGTACTTTATGTCTTTGCATTTAAAAAAAATATCCTTATCACTGACATTATGAAAACTTCATGAGCTCATGGGGATCGTAACCAGGATGACAATTCATGCTAAATATTTCATATCTTCTTATTATAATAAATTCTAGATACAATAATACTAGCAAAAGTACCCGCCCGTTGGTGTGGGATGAAGAAAATATATTAGCAACAGTCATTGGGCAATTCACCACTACTTGCTTCCACGTGGCAGGCTCTGACTTCTGCTAAGTCCACCATCTTGAGAAATGGCGGATCGACTGATGCCTTCCGCCGATTTTTCCGCCGGTTCATCATAGGAAGATATGTCAAAGCAAATAGACAAAACAGGAGAATTTCCTACAAGACTGATATTTTGGCTTTTCTTGGCATCTTTTCATACTCGAAAAAATGTTAATAAATACTGGGGAATATAATTATATGCCCAAATGAACCATTTTCGCCAGATATACCTCATTTCTACTATCATTAGTTAATTATCTCTTGTTTATTTTATAATAAATTAAATGGAATAGTAAATAAGCTCATTAGCGTAGCTTGAACCCCACCCTAACCAGTGTCGATTTCAGAGAGGGAGCATGGGCGCGTGCCCCTACCCATTAAAGAGAACATTATTTTCTAACAGCATTATTTAAAAAATAATTTCAGAAAAAGTTTCGATTTTTTTTATCAACCTAATGTATTTATAGATATCAATTTTGCTGGATGTCAGTGTTATATTTCATGATAAAACTGAGGAATATAAGGGAAAATATGATAAATTTATTCCCAATAATTCACTTAGCGGGAACATAGAGGAAATGTTCCTGGGCCCTATTTAATGAACGTTCTTCTCTTTGCAGTTTTCAATTTGCACAAATTCAATAAAAGCTAGTAACTCAAACTTTTAAAAGTGAAGTGCGGAAAATATTTTCATATCACACACTTTTGAAAAACTTTTAGAAAAATTCATGAAACACGTTTATACTCAACTCTTAAATTTCTGCAAACCGAAAAGTGCAAAGTGAAGATCGTTCATGAAATATTACCGCTTTCACCTTCGTACCCTCATGTATGACGTTCATGTCATAACGATTTTCTATGTTGTGGTTTATATCCTGCACTTCAATCACTTATTTGTAATCAGTATCTCCTCAACATCTCGAATTAACAAGGGATACTAGCGAGAAGTGTGCGCCGAAAGCAGAAATTTTTATACCAACTTCAAAGTGATCGAAATTGTCAACATTGATAACCCGATGACATTACATTTTAACTTCTATTCACCAAACCACATTTCACATGTATGCATATTTTTGCTTGATTTGAAAATATTCCTCCTATTTACCATTTTAAAATTATATTTGTTCCAAATTGAAATTCCTGGATCCCGAAATAGTTCTAAATTCGAAAAATGACAAAGTTATCTTTAATTCTTGTTTTGCTATTAGGAATTCATCTGCGAAGTTTGGTTCTTAAATTCCGCTCGTGGGTTCTAACCAAACATAAAGTTTGAATCCCTGTCTCTCAAAAGTGAAACGGAATTCGAAAAATGATAAGAGACACGTTATTTCTTGCTATGGTGTCAGAAATTTATGTGCGGAGTTCTGCTGTTAACGTCTAGCTCTGTGTTCGAAGAGACAACAAAATCAAAATGTTAATTTTTCAAAACAAAAACAAAAACAAAACTTCAATTTGTCAGTTACTTCTGGAATTCAGCAGCTAATGTTTACGTATATTGTATGGTGTTAGGATATCTTTGATATTAGCCTAAAATTTTCTGCCTTCGGCGCACACTTCTCGATAGTGTCTCTTGTAAGCCCACAGACAAGAAAATTTCCACACCGTCTTGTATCTAGTCATAGTAAAAGAAGAATATTCCTGCTTGAGGGGGAAGAGCCAACGACGGGTTCGTTTTTACTGTGGTATCCACAGCAAACCTAATCCACTTACACTAGCATTCTACAATTCGCAAATTCAATCTTCGGGCCCGTATTTAACGATCTCTTCAACAAGTCCTCCCTG
>JAGDQP010061524.1:0-12026 GCA_022664845.1 Lepisma saccharinum
TTTTCATAGCTAAATTCATCTCTTAAGGTGGCATTGTGAGTGTCAAGTGCAGAAAGTTTCCATGCAAAATTTGGGTCTTCTGACTCCAGTAGCAGGCTCTTAGTTTCACTTGTTCTCTCTTCACTGCCGTCGTTTAAGGGACAAACTTGCACTTTATGCTGGGTTTGCTCGTAACAGTCATTACACACCCTTACAGCAACATCTTCATAGCCTAAAACCTAAAATAAACACATTGTCAGGGTAAAGTAACAACACAGCTAAATTCACTTAAAGGTAATGAGGAACATAAGTAACAAACGAAGATTAAAGTAAGCATAAGTGCAGTGAAATAACACCGGTGATAATATGCAACTTTTATATGATCTGAGTGAAAGCACTTGAATAAAACGCCAGAAATCTCGAAATGTAGACATTTATCTAACTTTCAATTCCATGTATTTTGATGTAATATGTTTTACAGAAACATGCGTAATTTAAACGCACATTATGATTCTTTTAAAACCAGATAACAGAGCTAACAACGTATCACAAATATATTAGAATATAACGTCTGAAAAATAAAAGGACAACCGGATTGATATCCAAAACTAGAACACCCGTATTCAGAACACCCTAATCGATTATCGGTTACACTGTACGCAATTCGTAATGTAAAAAATGTTGACCAAAGTACGCAATAATAGAAAATTTATAGTCTTATTCCAAATTATAACTTAAAGTGGTGATAACTTCCTATGGATATGTAGGTCCGTAAAGACTAGAAATTCGAGGAAGCATGGAACTTGGCAGAAATGTAGTACTTGTTGAACTGAATAACGTATCAGAACACCCCATCATTCCAGGCTGTGCTTAGGCATCCATTTTGAAAAATAAATGGGGCAAAAAATAAGTTTTTTGCATTTATCTCATAAACGGTGGCCCGTACAGAAATTTTTCAGGAGTACAAAATTAAAAGTCGCTTTGTTTCTTTCTAAGTCGCTATTACTATTTTTTAACATAGAACGAACTGTAACAAAGTTATCATCGGTTTTAATGTTGCAAATTTCAACTTAACAGAAAAACTAATTTAAAAAAAGAAATCCTTTAAGTACAGGGATAGGTAAAAGTCTGGAAACACCCTCGTAAGTCGAAAATGGCCGGATAAAGGAAGACTAATTATGGGTATCACGTTGGCCTCATTTGAAAGCTGCCATCTTGGATTTATGTCGAGAATTTTAAATGGGAAAGGGCATCATGTGAGATATCGTTTTAGACTAGCGCGTTCCCAGAAATTCAAATATGAAGTAGTTTTTTACCTACGTTAAATTCTTTAGGATACAGGGACTATGCTATCTGGAGTTTGGAGAAAGGTAGTGGTTTATCATTCTGTCGTTGAAGGTGATTCAACATGGCACAAACCTTTCATAAACGGGTCGACACTGTGCTGATGAGTAGTCGCAGCATCAGATAAATTGAACGCGCGTCAAGACAAAGCATACGCAACCGTCATTTATGATATTGAAGGAATTTAAGAAGAGAGGATTTGTGCGCTACAGGGTGCGCTGTGGACGACTAAGGGCTGCACCCGACGAGAATGCGGCAAGAACACTTGTAGCAACCATTGTGAAGAGACCCACATCCCTCACAATACTCGGACATCTTTCGCGAGAACGTTGTCCCTAACTGCTATATCCTGGGTGGGGATTTTCCTACATTATGAATCCAGTGTATGCGAAAAAAATCGACAAGCTATGGATCCAGAATACATGAGCAACCGTTAAACCTGATGTGTTAAGCAGGGTCCACGAATATTCGAAAAAAATTACAGTCTGTGTGTCCAAATAATCGCCCCGTTGTTCACATAATATAGGGAGCGAAATATTGTTTTTGAGGGTCCGTATCACCTACACAAATACACGTTGGTGAAAAAGACTTCACACTTGAATCTCTGGGAACGAGCTACACTAAAACGATATGTCACATCATGCCCTTCTGCATTAAAAATTCTTGACATAAATCAAAGATTGTGGCTTTCAAGAAGGTCTACATGGTAAAAACTTTACTTTGTATGGGCAGTCCAGTAACTTTTGACTGCGGCCCGTCACGATTTGGCCTATACACGTAGTTAAATCCGCAACAATCCATGCTAAAGACGGGATTCAAACCTCCCGACCTTCGAGTCACTGACCTAACGCATTAGACCACGCGGTTACTTGGTCGGCAAGGTCTACATGAAGCCCATTCCCCATCACCAATATCCAACAGTTGGTCTCATTTTTGATTTACCAGGGTGTTCCCAGACTAGCCTATCCCTGTAGTTAAAAGATCTCTTTTTTAAAATCGTTTTTCTGTTAAGAGTTGAATTTTGAAACACTAAAACAGGTGATAACTTTATAACAGTTCGTTCTATGTAAAAAAAAATGGTAACAGCGACTTAGAAAAAAATACGATCTTTAATTTTTGTACTCCTGAAAAATTTCTGTACGGGCCATCGTTTGATATAAATGCAAAAACCCTATTTTTGGCGGCATTTTTTCAAACTGGCAGCCGAAGCACAGCCTGGAATGATGGGGAGTTTTGATATGTTGTTTAGTTCAACAAGTATTGCATTTTTGCCAAATTTCATGCTTTCTCAATTTTTTTCCGGGTTGACCCTGTTTTTTTTTTCTTATATTTACTGTAACTAGTCCATACATCCAACCCATTAAGGAATCCACACAACAAATATCCTACCAAGCATGTGTTTATACCAACACCCGCAACACGTACGCAATTCCACCAGCAGACCCATCGCCGCGTGACGTCACATACCACCCTCGGCTTCAGTGAGGCATACGCGACGTCGCATACCACCCTTCTGTAGAACAGTCTTGTGCCATACAGAAGTGCACTTTGTATAGGAGAGTAATATAACATACGTAAAACTGTCACGCTAATAATATCTCGAAGTTGAAAAATGTATGACAGTTTTCTTAAAATTTTAGTAGTTTACATGAAGACCACTTTAAATTCTTATCATTAACTATACCTAAGTAAAATAAATGTCCTTCTTAATATCAATTTACAATATCATAATTATGTTGTTTTAGTGACATTTTTTAGTTTTTCCAACGAAGTTACTATACAAGTAATGTACCTAATTTCCCCCAGTTAAAATTTATCAAGGTGATCATTAAGCCAGAAATTTATTTTTAAGCCCTAATTCAGCTTTTCTGAATGTTTCTGTCCATGTATTTACGGTGACAATAAGCGAAACAAAATTCTCAAACAACCATCTATCTAGATTGTTTGTTTTCTATCCCTTAAATGGCTGTTCTTTCTTGTCTCCTAATTTATGTAAATTCTCAACACTTATTAAGGATGTATACTTTGCATAGAAGTAATTGTCACAACAATCAGTACAAGACATCACTTCTTCATTTATTTATTTATTTCGTTCTTCCTACTACTACACAAATCAGACAAGATTACAGTGTTGAGATTCCGTGAAAGCGACTCTAAAAGACATCTACTTTTTTTACAAATGCTGTCGAGAGAAATCAGCGGGGTTCTTTCCGTCGTCCATCCTATTTTGACGTTCATCACGGAACATTCGTAACTTTCGAAGAGTGAGACTGCGTTGCGCTGCAGTTTCAGATTTGCTTACAGTTATTTAACCTCGCCAAGTCGTCAGCAGAGGTAACTAGGTTGGGACGAATCGGTTCTATATGTTTTGTCTTCTATTTATTCGTTGTTATCTTGTCGTCGTTGAGGAATACGGTGATTGTTTTGCAGAAACTTTCTCTGTAACACCTAGGCATCGTGGTCTGCGTGCGTGCTATGAGAGAATGCTGGGAGTATTCCAAGCAGAAAACAATTAACCTTTACGCAGGTCTCTAGTCTATTTGGTGATAGAAAGGTGTTCTTCAGAACGATCAGTAATTATTTATTACCAACCACGTGACGATAAGTCTCACTTTTGTCAGTAAATATAACCTACCACCTTTTATATCAAGCAATTTTACCATCGAAGGACGCCATTATAAAACACGTTCTTACGTCAGTTGTCATCAGCAAAATGTATAATGAATATTCAAAATACCTATATTCATTTCTATTGTGAACGGTAATAAATATGCAAGTTCTAATACTTTATCATAATACGATAAGTTTTTCATCTCAACAGAAACACGTAGTAAAACTACCCCTGAAGCAGCAATGTATGTTTTTGATACAAAGTTCTTTCCGCATACGAATTTGTTAAGATATTTATAACTTAGAGAAATGGTGACAACGATTAATTTGAACAGATATAGTTAACTCCATTCATTTCCAACCGTCCCACACCACAGATTTTCAATTCTTACACTATTTTCGAATTTGAATTTATTTATGGCCTTTAGGCATCTATGGCTCAGGACGATATAGGGTAGCGGAAATGATGTTGGAAGGAGCCGGCACGGCTTAAGTTGAAGGTACCCCTCCCGGCATTTGCCTGGTAACTAAGGAAAAACTTCAGTACGGAAGGTAAGTCGCTAGTATCGAATCCAGGAGGTCCCGAGTAAGAGGCCAACGTTCTACCAACTGAGCAACGGCCGCTCAATACATTCGTTTAGAGTAACATAATTATCCATACTGGGAGAGCCTAAAAAACTACATTCACACTCCCCTCCACCAGTGTCACATAACACGCTCTGAAATTTCAAGATTGGCAAGATTTGCTTGGTGGTCGCGGTAGACAAGTGATCGGACGCACTAGGCTTCAGCTCACGAACCACTCGGTCCTGAGTTCAAATCGCGGCTCAGAAATCACAGCTTATTGAATTGAGAAGAGCCGCAGTCATTACTGGCTTACTTGAATTTTAATTTTATTTATGGTGTTTGGCCGTGACCGTAGTTGCTAGGGAAGAAGATGCGAGAAGATCATGGCCCAGTTTCAAGGTAGCATTATGGCATTAACCTGATGTGACTAAGCAAAAATCTAGAAAACTTTGGTCAGCATGGTCGGTCGCCGGGATCGATTCCAGAACCTTCCCAATACTCTGATCTGCGGGCGCTCTGTATTGCTGGCTTGTATGTACGTTTTTCATTTTCCTTCTACAGCCCCTTGTTTTACTAAAATTCGAACTTTGTAATATCGGCAATGACAATGTAATGAGAATTTTGATGTACACAACTTACCTTCAGTTTATTATACGAACAAGAACCGCATACAACTCGACCGCAACGGCGGCAGTGATGACGTCGATTAAACATTGAGAAAGATATCAGATGGCAACACATGCACTCCGTTACCTGAAACATCAAAACTTTACAATAGGTAAATGAAAAGTCAAAAGGAGTGACGACAACAACAATTACGATAATGACATAATAATTCTTTGCTTTCATTAAAAAAGATACACATGACATATTTGTGACTATTTATTTGTATCTATGATACAAAAAGATAGAAATATTAATCCACTAGTCAAATAATACATTTACTGTGAACTCTACATGAATTTTATAGTTAAACTGATCTAGGGGGTATGTAACAGGAATCTGATATATCAATTTCTCTTTTTTTACTCTCGTCGTCAGGAAGAATGACAAACGTAACATTGTACGTATACTTAAGGTCTCTCCACATTCAACGTATAACTGAAAAATAACTTGTCTACTTTAGTTAGTACAAATAAACAAATATTTTTATCAATACAATACTTCATATGAAAAAAGAAGCCTTCACAAACATAGACTTTGAGTGAATAGATAATACCCTATGCTTCCTGACGTATGTGGAGGTTGTTAGGCCGAAAAAATATCTTTTTTTGAAACCGCTTTCTCTTGATCTACCAATTTGGTAAAAACTTTTGTAAACTTTATTTTATATGGGCTAGTCTAGTAACTTTTGATTTCGGCCCGTCACGATTGGATCTTTTACACCTAGTTAAAATCCACAAGCATCCATGCCCCTGCCGGCATTCGAACCCGGGACCTTTGAGTCGTTGGCCTAACGCCTTAGACCGCACAGCTACCCGGTCGGCACCACAATTTGGTGTTTGGTATCCTGATAATGTATGAAAAACTATATATGTGAAAAAAATATCGCTGCTTAGCTGCGTTGGAAGAGTGATTTGAGTTTATAAGCGCTATGCGTCTTGTGCGACAAGTATCATTCACTGCAATCATGCCACTTACTAACAACATCACGAAATCAATTGAGTAGACTGGAGCTTCAAACGAAATCCTACGTCATTATTTCAACAGTATTCATTCCAAGGATACAAGCACTTGTTCTGGATGAACATTAAAAGCTGAAACAAATAAATAAGTCATATTCTGCACACAAGACATTCTCTGCTACATTTCAGACTAAACTTGACACTTACTTGGCTAATCTTAAGAATTTATTTGATGTTCCTGTTTGTAAGTGTCAAGACTTTGTAAATGCAAGATGAAAGTGCCAGTCACTGAGCGCGAATTTGTGACTGATTAGCGCATTGCAAGAGAAATGCACATAGAGGAAGTAGGTACCTTAACAACAATGGTAAATAAACAAATAAACAAAAAAGGTTACGAATGAAGAGAGAACAAATCAACCTTAAAAAGCAATTGAAGCTCGAACATCTGCGCAGTTTGTTCAGAAGTACTTGATGACGGCGAATTTTCCCTTCACACCTTCCCAGCTCTTGCAGTCAGTCGAAGGTCATATTGACGACGTCTCCTTGGACTTGTGATTGAGGGGGCGTACCTAACCACACAGCAGCACTGTTAACTTCTAGTCATCTTGCTGACATTGATAAAGTCATGAATGAGAAGCTTACCCTAGTCATTGACAAGAACAAAGTAAGAAGAGCGCGTAAGAACAGGCAAGAGATCCGAAATTAGCAAATTTCGTCAATCTTTAGGTGCTTAGACCTTTACTTCGACAACACAAAAGTTCAGAAAATGGGACGAAAAAATGCACAGCTCATTCTCATGCAATGCAATGCTCATGAGCATTATTTCAATGCTCATTCAAAAAAAGCATCTCTCTTTAATACAAGAACTAAATATGACATACTTAGGTCACGTAACACCAAAACCTAGTGCCGCCCAAGGCGTAGGCGTAGCACAAAATATCTGGATCTTTCTATGTACCAGACAAATCGATATTAACTCTTACTTGCATGGAAACAGATGGAGAAACGACGAACACCGATCAGTGTCGAGGCGTATATTCGCCGTCTTGAAGAGTTTCTTCGTTATCCACTGCAATACGCAATGTCAACTCCACACTAATCAATCACTTCTACAGCATTTAATTAAGCTAAAAGACGGTAGTTCAAAATGGTTTCCTTGGCCTTATAGGCAAGAGTCCTAGCATATGTGAGCCACGTTCTATTGTGGAATTCCAACTAATAGAATAAAAACCTTCCTGAAGTTGATGATGTGGAACTAAGCACAATCATATGTACTTGAAGAGGATCTGACCGTCGTAGTCTCTGGAACTTGTTCTCCTGATCTTCAACTTCAAGCAATGCTTCCAGATGACCCAGTCAACCAAGCCGGTTGGCTGAGCACAACCTCTGGAATATGTTCTCCTAATCTTCAAGCAATGCTCCCATTCCCCGTCACTCATGCCCGTTAGCTAACCACAGCTTGTATTTTAATACATGGTCACTGAGAATACATCAAAATATACAAATAATCACAGAGTTATCTGGCGTGTCTACGCACCTGTATGTTCCATATAAACCATCACATCATCATTAACGGCCCGAGAAACCAATGGCTTACAATATCTCACAATGTAAGCTTTTCTTATTCCTTCGGCTGCAGAAGAATGCTATCTAGGCCTATCCAGAAACTTAAGTGTCTCAATGTTGAGGGATGGCAGTACAAATATTCGACGCACTACCGCCGAGTGCATTCTCCATGCCAAAAACGAGTCAACCCGATCTCGCTGCAAGACGGTAAGCAAGTTCAGCTCTCCTGCACTTAACTTCAAGTCAAATGATTATACAGACCTTATACAGATTGGAAAAACAATGAGATGACTGAGTAGCCAATTAAAAACCACTTTCTGATGACACCTGAAAATGATGATTGATGATTTTGACACAAGACTACAGCCTCTCGACACCTTATCTCGTTACGAATCAGTCTTTGGAGAGATGTATTAAGGAGGTGATCGCAGAATCACAATCTGTCTATGGAAGTCATCACCTGATGTTTCATCCGAGCCAGATTGGAGGACAGGGTGATTACAGCGAAATTTGAAACAAAGGCATGTTTTAATACTGATAATTACGACTATGCCCAAAGGTAGGGTGGTGAGGTTGCCATGGGCAAGTACTAACATTGTAGAGACGTTGAAGTGGTAAGGTACTGGATAGTTTCGCATGAATCTAAGAACTGCAATCGCAACATGACATGCATCAAAGCAAATTTTAACAAAATACTAAATGCCATACCTTCCTCTTCTGTGCTTTTGAACACAGTGCATTGCGATTACTGCTAATATCCTACGTCAGTTGTAAATACGCTATACTCGGCAAAATTCTAGTAAAAAGGACGTATTTTGAAAAATCTTAAAAATTTTCCTTCAAATAAAAACTACGATGTGATTTCGCTACCTTAGTATGTTGCCGCACGCATATTAGTTTTTCATACGTTATCAGGAGAAAATGATTTGGGGGGGGGGGGGGGGTTAACCCCCCCCCAAAAGGGGGGGCTTTATTAAAGAAGAAACATCCATTTTTTTTACAACCTTGTGGAACCTACACCACAGAGAAAAGATACAAAGAAACTTCCTGTATTCATAAATGGATAAGTTTCTATTCCTGACCTCAAAACACTTTCTATGATTCAACTCTATACAGGGTCTCCACCAACACTGGTCAAAAGATTTCCTGACTTTCCAGGTCCACATTTTCAATTTTCTAGGTCTTCAATAAACAGTTTATTTTACGTTAAACACACTCTAATATATAAACACAAAATTGGAAGTTTGTTGTTATAAAAAGATACCACAAAATAAATAAAATATATTCAAGATACGTGAAAAATACCATCTATTTAGAACTACATTTTCTCTTGACCTTTTCCATTTGCCCTCACAGCCAAGCCTTACGATTAGTTTCTCCAGTGTAATAGGGAAAATCAGCTCGGCGAGTAGGGTGATCTGTATCTATACTGGAATACCCCATGGATTACATAAAGCCCACAACGGCTGAAATGGAGCACTGTTGGATCATTTTCATCTGAAACTAACTTTGCGTTGAGCTTCCTAAAACACCCAGTTCATATTGAGACCATCCATTGAAACTTGGATCACTTCGTGCAATGGAAAAGAAGACAGTGCCTCAAGAAATTTAAGAGCCCTAGTTATGAGCAGTAGGATGACTCAGAAAAACAGAAGTCAAATATCTTCCGCTTCATGCCAGCTTCATATCTTCAGCTTGATACCAGTTTCATGCCCATATAATTTCAGCTTCAAGCACTTCTTTCTTGACAACAAACTTTTATCACAGCTCCATTACTTAATGAGGTCTGAAATTTTACATAAATGTTATGGTCGGAATAGAAAAAAATTGTGTTTTTCATGGTGCTGTTTCGCACGGATCGAGTTAAATGTCAAGGTTGATTTGTGTACACTATTATATATCTAAGAATATATGTATATAAATAAAACAAAGGAAAGCCGGAAGGGCAATTTATGGTAAATTTAAGATAAAAAGGAAAGAATTTACTTAGTTTATTTGTTCCAATGGAGAGAATACACAAACACATAACAACACGATAGAACTGTTTCAATATTTCGAGCCCATTATTGGCTCTTGGTCATGTGGAGGGAAGATGTGTACGTGTAGAATGAACAAAACACTAAAGAGACGGTAGTGTCACGTAGCGGACGACGCATCAAGCTTGGAAAAGTTGACTACGGAGTAGCGTGAATGATTCAGGAGCTTGGAACAATTGACAAGTGTATAGAAAGTTCAGGTGGGGATCGTGGAAGGGAATGTTGAAACTGCTCTGCAAACGGGAAGTTTAGAGTTATTAAAGGTTAAAACCAGGTTTCATTTTTGAGCTCAAGTCATGAATAAATCCCCCCCCCCCCCCCCCCCCCCGGCGTGTTAACCCTTCCAGTACCAAGACTGGGTCAATTTGACCTAGATGACGTTTTATAAGAGAATGTTATTATTTCAAATAGTCGTAGTGGAATAATATTTTAGGTATTCCTCCAACAACATTCGTTTTTACTATTACAAATCATTTAAGTAAAACTGATATATAAAATACCCACAAATATAGCAAAAATCTGGCAGAAAGTGTTGCTGGGTCAATTTGATCCAGTCTTGGTACTCCACGGCGTGGCACAGAAAAATATATTTTACCTTTTCGCTTGCTAAAACTGTACAATTTTGTTTACTTGAAAGTCACTTCCCCGTTCTACCCACCGTTGCTGACAGCAGTGAGTTTTATTGTTGCAAACCCTTATTCACTCCGCCCCTTTTCCCCTCCCCACTTACCGCTGAACATTTCTTTCTCAGGAATTGCTGTATTGTTCTTCAGTTCCTTACAATAGCTAGTTTTATTTTTAGCAACCCACGTGATTACTCACTCCTTCCCCTCTCCCCACATACCACTGCTCGTTTATTTCTAAATTGCGTCATTGTAGTTCAGTTCGGTTGTCAGGTCAGCTCTGTAACATGAAGTGTCACAGAAAACTGCTATCGGGAGAAGATGCATTGGACTTACTGTTTAGCGATGACATGAGTTTAGACAGTGCTGCAGGAAGTGAAGTATCGTACAGCGACAGCGAATCTGAATGTTTTCATGAGACTGTTGAATCTTCGGTAGCCAGTGAAAATGAAAAAACAGACAGCAGAAATCAGGAGATTGCTAGTCGCAAGTGGAGGTATATACATCATTTTTCGAAAGATCCATCACATAATATTGTGAAGCAGCAATGTGGTCCAACAGATCTAAGCAAAAATGTTAGCACAGAAGAGGAAGCATTTTCTTTGTTTATTTCCGAAGATATAATAAGTATAATGGTGAAATATACAAACGAAAAAGGAAAAAGTGCTACTGAAACCTGAAAAAAAGAAAAAGAAAATGCAACTCAGCGTATCTGACTGAATCAATACTAGTGTGGTTGAGATGAAAGCTTTGTTGATTCTGATAGGTCGTTTCCGTAAGTCACGTGAGGCTGTGAAAGACTTGTAGAAAGAAAATGACGGATATTCGCGCCCCTTGTATTCAAGTCCAGACACTCTTAGTCACAGTTCGTTTTGACAGCATGAGTACCAGGGAAGAGAGGAAAAAGGGCAAGTTAACTCCACTACGGGAAGTGACCGATATGTTTACAAATAATTGTAGGAAGATGTACAATGCATCAGCTTTCGGTACAATTGACGAGCAGTTATTGAAATTTAAGGGGCGATGTTCATTCAAGGTTTATATGTCCAACAAACCGGGCAAATATGGCATCAAATTGTGGGTGCTTTGTGACGCACAAAATTTTTACTGTTACAATTTTCAGGTCTATCTGGGGCGAGTTGGCAATACTCCCGAAGTCAACCAGGGAGCACGCGTTGTGAGAGACCTTACACATTTCTGGAATGATTCCGGGCGCAACATAACCACCGACAATTTTTTCACAGACATCACTCTGGCAGAGAACTTGCTTGCAGACAATTTAACTATCGTTGGGACAATGCGACAGTCTAGGAAAGATCTACCAAAAGCACTGCTTTGCACCAAAAACAGAGCAGTGTATTCCAGTGAATTTCTATTCACGGATGATCTCACATTGGTGTCATATATACCACGAAAGGGAAAATGTGTAGTTTTACTGTCGAGTATGCACCATGAGCATAGTATCTGTAATGCAAGTAATGATCTCAAGCCGGAAATTATAGTAACGTATAATGCAACAAATAATGGTGTTGATATCCTGCATAAACTTGCAGTTGCAGAAGAGGTACAAAGTGATGGCCATTCTCTCTCTTCATGAATTATGTGGGCATTGCAGCATATAATGCGTTTGTGATATGGAACATGAACAAGAAAATCAGAGTGGATGCACATACAAT
>JAGDQP010061525.1:0-12026 GCA_022664845.1 Lepisma saccharinum
TTTTCATATTTTTCTTTTCAACCGTTGCATATGTCAAAAACGCGTCAATATATATACATACACAGCTAATTGCAAATTTTACCCTTACGTTTCTTTAAGAATTTAAATGAAATAAAAATTTAAATATTCCATTTTCTCGTTAAATTTATATAAAAACATAAACAGAACAATATTTCTTACAAATATGTTTTGGTTGCAAGGTCTTCAGTATATTATCTCATAACTGGGAAACCTTCAATAGAGCCAGTAATGATACTGGAAGACTTTTTCTCACTATTAGAACTTCATGCTTCTGTCACAGAGATGATAGGACGGGATCGGATGTGACCATGAGTCGGAAGAAACACATTCTTCAATGTATTCGCTACCGAACACTTGACTGCGTAGTTCAATATGCTTGTTTCGTGATTCTTCAGACACCTGTTCTATGGGTAGCAAGACAACTTCTATAATAAAAGCAAGTCGAGTTAACGCATTATGCAGGCTGAGAGACATGTATCAACACCTTATGCTAAGAGAGATATAACTTAATAAATAATTGGAAGGCATCCTCTGCCAACTTCTCAAATTTGTTTGTATCGATTTCGATAAGACAAAATTCACAGTATGGACCGTAAGAGCTGTTTCGATTTCGAACCCACATGAGTATGGCACAACTTGAAATCAACTCTTGATCAACGCCTGTGATAATAGTGATAATCTCGTCATACTGAAGAATAAACTCATTGAGTTGCCGTAATTAGTATTTCCGCTGCATCCAAAATTTTGTTGATCCGCTAGTAAGCCCAACTGCTGCCGAAACCCATTCTGAATGATGATGATCATCATCATCATTAATTTTCCGTAATTATCTTCGTCCCTTTCAACTCTTGCATCCAGTAGTTCGGCGTGCTGATTGCTCCTCTTTGTTTCAATCTGACAGATTTCTCGGTATCTTCGCAAACGTGATAGACTGCTGCTAATACAAAAATCCATTTGTTTTACTTTCGAAGTCGCTTCGATTCCTCTTTCCTTGTTCGAGGAGAAAAACGAAGAAATCATCTTCGTACTAAATTTCAATTCAGTTCCAGAATTACCTATACTTTTGGTCATTGTAAATTCATTGTTGACGGAGAAAACTCGGTTCATCGTGTGTAGCATGATCGAAACAGGGTATATTTGAAGACATTTATACTCCTTACGTTAGCTTTGTAGGCAAATATCATTAAAGAGTGATTGTTGTGTTTGATGTTACAGTAAAATGTCGTACAAAATCATTGAATGAGAGCAACGATTTTTAAATGAACTTTACCAGAAATCAATTATTTTCAAATAAAAGACGCATCGAATGATCAAAAAAAATCTTACCAATAAGGATCGTTTTGTTCAACATTTGGCACAGAGATTTGAAAACGAGGGTATTGAAATGATTACTGCTGAAGATCGTGCCGATGTGATGTGCTGATTGTTCAAACTGTTAACAAGGAAATTAATCGAAATAAAACAGGGTAGTTATTGTTGGACAGGACGTCGATCTTCTTACGCTCATTATTGCAATTTTTCCTGAAGATAGAGATATCACATTTTTGAAAGATGTTAAGGGAATATGAATGATACAATATACAGTTCTCGTGACTTGCAATGTTCCAAAGTTATTAAAAACTTAGGAGTCAGTGTTATTTGCTCATGCGTTTAGCGGTTGTTATAAAACTTCAGTTTTTCGTTAAAGGAATACCACAAAAGGTCAGTATACTAAGTAACAGAGAACATTTGGAAGACATCGTTTCTATTATTCTGCAGAGATTCACAATGGAGACTTTGATACAAGAATGAACAATGTGCAGTCAGATGCACGGAAATAATTTGTAGCCACATGAGTTGGTTTCTTAGGCTAATCTGATAGATTCCAATCAGGAAGAATTATTAGGAACATAGAATTCTGTCAAGATTGATTATATTAATATACATAAAAACTAACTAAAACGTTTTAGTTAATTTCTGTGTATATTACCTATACTCAGCCTTGTCAGAAATCTGTGGTTTTTCTTGTTAAAGATGTAGTTCATTTTAACAACAATTTAGTTTTTGTGTGTGACAACTGTTCTGCTTAATTGAGGGACAATAAATAAAATTAAATCAGATACAAACCCATATTGTTATCACATCTACGAAGAATTAGTTTTACAAGCGCTTCAGAATCTAGGACACTGAATGTCATTGAAGATTTATTTCTTACATTCTTATCTTGAACTTTCTTGAGATAGTGTGGGTGACACGAGTGGTAAGTATGAAGAACGATTTCAACTGGAAATTATGCAAATGGAATGAAGGTTGCAAGAAGATGGGACGATTCTACGCTAGGTGCCTATTGTTGGTCTCTGTGCAGGGAGACACCAAGTTGATGATACAGGAGACAAACTGAAGGCATCCATTTTCGTAAGTGATTACTATGAATTTTGTTCATTTAATGTTCGCCTAATGTTCTTTTTCTGTTTCTGAGTTAACAATCCTCTTAATAAACGACGTCACTCAGTTGCTAAGTATTTACAGACTCATACTATAAAATCCCAATAACTTATAGAGCTATCAGGATATTAGCATACACTCTTATACTTGTTCAGTTTTCAGTGAAGGTTCGAATTACGTCAAAACAAAACCCACTTTCCATTCATTTTTGAAGGTGATCCCCCGTACAGATATTTCCTGGACGCCACTAATTACCCCAGTATCATAAATCGATTCAACATATATACTTTTTCCTACCTCATAACTCCTAGGTTAAATACTTTGTGAGTTATAGGTTTGTAAGGACTGATTCATCATGTGTACAATATAGTTCGTGAGGTACTATTGTGACCTCATATCTCTAGAACGACTTTGAATTCGAGACTCAGATTTTCACACTTAGGTTTCTTGTGATGCACTTTCATTTGAGCTTGGTTTAATTCCCGAACTCAGAAGTCATGTCGGAAGGTTCACTTGTCAGATAACTATACATTCAGGTTTTATTATTTTCTTAGCAATTTTGGCTATCTGTGCTGTTTTTAATTAGACTGTATCTTTCTACTCGCAATCCGAAC
This sequence comes from Lepisma saccharinum, assembly GCA_022664845.1. NCBI lineage: Eukaryota > Metazoa > Arthropoda > Insecta > Zygentoma > Lepismatidae > Lepisma > Lepisma saccharinum. The sequence goes on from JAGDQP010061525.1 coordinate 3,060, forward strand.
TCCTCTCTCACATCGAAAACCCTGCAGCATTGTTTGAAAACTAAGTTAACGGATTTAACACACTACGGAAATATACTACTCGATATTTGAAGGAGACAGTTTGTGTGAAACCTCGTCACTGTTGAGATGTATCTACTACCGTCAGTGATGTCACGCCTACCAAGCACTTACAATCTAACCTCCAATCCCTCTGATGTAAAATGTCTTCGTGCCTTTATTAAACGTAACATACTCACTCCCTGTGCTCACTTCATCACATGTCAACGAAGTAACTTCATGAAAAAAAGAGTAATATGAACATTACATACAGCATAACGTAATGGAAACATCATCCTGATGACACCATTATGAACGCCAGACATGTCTCCTAATGTGTGTGTAAACAGTGTACTGCGAGTTAATACTGTGATTTAATACACTGCGATTCCTTCCCTAGATGATGTCTAGAGTAAAAACTATTTTTACTGGGAAAACTATAAAAATTGTCCTCATAAAGGGAACAAAAATTTTCATGAAACTTGCTGAATTTGTATTTAATTTCTAAGGCTTTAGGCAACTTTGACTCAGGACATACGGATGATGATGGAATGAATTGGTGTAATGAAGACAGTGGGAAGAAACGGGAGTACCCCGAGGAAACCCACACACACGGTGTTTGTCCAAACCACAAAACCCACATGTCATGAGCAGGGATCGAACTCCAAACCTGTTAGGATCTATTTCCCAAAGGATAAACTCGTGAAGCAACCACTTGAAGGTAGAATTTTAGTGTAAGATAATCTACACTATTAGTGAAATATGTTTTATGAATGGTATTGGTGATATTTCTTTTTATGAAGTAGCAGCATGGCCTGAGTGAAACTTCCTTAAATGTAATAAATAAATTCAATTCAAATTCAGTGAACTAGCAACAATAATGTTCGATTCTTAATTCTTTGGAACTCGACTTCTTTTTTATTTATTTTTTTTAAAAAAAGAAAATATATGTATACGAATTAACTCCTGTAAAATATAATTTCACTTTTTTCTTGGTGGGAGAACGTTAAATATCCCCAAGACAGTTTGAACATTTACAACTATTCATCCATCCATTAGTAAATGTGGTAATTAACACACCATTATATAAGCGTCGAGACAGAAGTAGCAGTTATTTGCCAAATATTTATCTTACTGAAATGTGTCCTCAATTCCAAAGAAAAATGCGGAAATGTATTTTAAAGATTTTACTTAGATGTAAATTCTTCTACTAAACTGGTTCCAGTTATCGGGTGCAACAGATTTAAAAGCACTGCCTTGAGGTTGTACAACGCGGGCCTTATGTATTTGCAATGTAAGCAATACCTGGTAGAAATTGCTGAGGTCAATTCCTTGAAGAGACTTATCTGGTCAGTAATGTAACTTCTGGGTGATCCTGAAAGTGTATTTGAGCCAAAAAGAGTCAATATTTGAGTGCATAGCTAGATATTCATTTAATGTTAATGCTGTTATTCATTAAACATTAGATATTCATTTAAAGTCTTTTGCCTTCTATCAAAATTTATCCTTTAGCTTCACCATTTGAACAAAGCATGTTACGCAAATTTATGTACGCCCGTTCTGACAACAGTTCCAACATTTATTTGCATTTTCTTCAGTTTACATATTTTTCATTTATTTTTTAATTTATGAGCTAAAGAGGCAGCTATGACCCAAGCTCGTCATATGTCTGACGAATAACACCCTCGGTGATTACTTTTTCTGAGAAATGGAAGAGGAAGAACGCAGTGACTAGTTGAGTACCATCCCTAAATTCGCCTGGTGAAATTAAGTAAAACTCCTGAAAACTACAGTGAAGATGGCCGGCAGCAGGTCTTGAAGCCATGTGCCTCCCCAGTGCCGAAGACCGCGACTTAAATCAATGGACCACGGGGCTGAATATAATGCAATATCAAAAACCTAAATTTAACGGAAAGGACTATGATTATGTTACTTAACGATAAGAGAAAAGAAACTTTACATTCCTTGATTATCTGTGCCAACTGCACATTTTACATAGCGAAATGAGCACAACTGTCAAGAGATCATTATTTTTTTATTTTTTTTTAATATTAACTGACTTCTTCATTCACTATATCATTATCTTCTTACGAAAATTATATATCCTGAAGTATAATAAAACAAAGCATCGAAACATTCACATAAAACATAATAACTAGCTACGTTTTTTAATTCCCATAAAAAGATCTACGTAAGTAATTCGTAGTCTAAAAGAAACAAACTTACTGGGCACGATCTTCGAAGTCCCCCATTGTGTTCCATCCAAACCAACTTGTAGATGTTTCTGAGCCTCATAAAGATGGTCAATTTTATAAGCCAGGTTGCTGTACGATCTCGCTTCTGCCTGGTAAAATCTTATGCAAGTCATAGAGGCGCGAACAAAATCTTGCATAAAAAGCTGAAGTTGATACAACAAGTTTAGTAGATTTTGTTGTTCCAAATAATGGCAAACGTAGCACAGGTACTGCTGCAATAAAAATTAGGCGTTTGTATCTTGCACACCATAGTCAATTAACAAAAGAAACTCTTCTATAACTAAAACACAACGACAGCGTAATTAAATATTTCTGTATTCTAGAGAACTACTTTGTACTGAAATAATAACTGTAAAGACTGCAGAGAAATAAAACAACGAAGATTAATCGGTAGTTACACGGTATGTATCTTAAGTCCCGTTGCACACAACGCTTTTGCTTTTCACGCATGACGTTTTGCCTATAAGCTTTAGGTTTTCTCAATTGCACATACAACTTAAAAATAACAAATACATTTTTTTTAATTTTATTAATTGGGACTCAAAGGGAGTGATGCGGATCCCTTCTTAGGGAAGTGAAGCCTCCAGCCTCTCACTCTTAATTCCGATCTCCGCCCTCTGGTCGTAAGGCCTTGGTGAGTCCTGTTAAGTGTAGCGGAAGGTAGGGTATGGAAACCCTGCAGGAACCTACTCAACGGGATCTGGTCCTCCTAGAGGGGGTTGACAACCTCACCACATAAAAAAGGCTTTGTTTAAAAATCTGACAAAAGGACAGGAATCGGAAATAGGATAAAGGAAAACGATATGCGACTTGCAACATGGAAAGTGAGGTCGATGCTCAAGGCTGGTACAATGTACGAGATAGCAGATGAAATGCAAAAGTATGACATTCAAGTAATAGCAATATAGGAACTAAGATGGGCAGGGTCAGGCAGAATTGATAAAAGCAATTACACGCTTGTCTATAGTGGGGGAGAGAAACAGGGTACGAAAGGAACCGGCTTTATGCTAAGCAAGAACTGCAGAAAATCAATAATTACTTGCATTTGCACCTGTTAATGAAAGAATTTGCAAGATCAGATTAAAAGGGAAATTTCAGAATATAACTATTATTTCGGTATATGCACCTACAGAAGATGATGACCTGGAAAAGGAGCGATTTTATGAAAAACTAGACACCGTAAGAGAAGGGATAAGCAGACACGACATATTAATAGTAATGGGTAATTTCAATGCAAGGATCGGTAAAGAAGAACAAGTAAAGGAAATCGCAGGAACCAACTCATTACATGCAACGACTGGCGAGAATGGATGGAAGTTAGTATAATTTTGCACGAGAAACAAAATGAACATACGAAGCACATTCTTCGAACGGAAAGATATTCACAAAGCAACATGGATATCGCCGGATAATAACACACTAAACCAAATAGATCATGTGCTAATAGATAGCAGACACGCAACTTCAGCAATAGACGTGAGAACATGCAGAGGAGCAAATTGTGACAGTGACCATTATCTCGTGGAACAAAATTGAGACAAAGAATAGCCAATGTAGCAATGAGAAAAGGGCTAAAGAGGAATAAATAGGATACAGAAAAAATGAAAGTTGCTAGCAAAGACGAGTACAAAAATAAACTGAGTGAAAAGATAAGGAATACTAGGGAAACCAGAGACAATGATGAAGCCTGGAGTGCAATAGAAAAGTGTATTGTAGAAGCAGCCAAAGAAACAAGAAACAATTGGAACGAAGAAACCGTGTAAAAAAGAATGGTTTGATGAGGAATACAAGACAGCAATACAGAGAAAGAATGCAGCTAGACAGAACTTACTGCAGCGGGAGACAAGACCGCATTACAATGAATATCAGGGGGAAAAAGGAGAGAGACAACAAAGACATGTAGAAGAAAGAAGAACGATGGAAAGTAGAGTAAGGACAATAGAGGAAAATAGAACACAGCAGCGCACAAGGTGTATGTACAAAGCGATAAAAGATGAGGGCAGTGGATTCACACCTCGTATACAGGCATGCAAAGAAAAAAATGGCAGGATGAAGACAACAAACAATGCATGAATAGATGGGTGGAGTACTTCAGTGAGTTACTAAATGGGGAAGATGAGGAGCATACAGATGATGAAGAAAGGGAGTGTGAGAATTCGTTGGAAAACGGAGAAAATGAACCAACAAGTGAAGAAGTAAAGAGAGCTATACAAATCCTGAAAGACAACAAAGCACCAGGAGAAGATGCCATAGTAGCGGAACTGATAAAGACAGGAGGTGAGGATCTAAGATACTATGCATGCTTATCGGCGAGATATGGAAAGAAAAGATAAGAAAAAAAAAGAAAATTCGCCGTATTTTTCCTATCCATAAGAAACAGGAAAACTGCATTGCAACAACTATAGAGGAATAACGCTCCTGAATACGGCGTACAAAATATTTTCAAATATACTATTCAACCCGAATAAAGGAAATAGCTGAAGAAAAGATCGGTGAATATCAATGCGGATTCAGACCAGGAAGAAGCACCATAGACCAAATATTTACTGTTACTCAGATTTTGGAGAAATGTCACGAGTACGATACCACTTTACACATGTTGTTTATAGATTATAAAAAAAACATTCGATAGTCTCAGCAGAACTAAAATATTTTACGCTCTGAATCTACTCGGCATACCTAGAAAACTAACAAGACTGATTAAAATCACAACGGGTGGCTCAATAGCAAAGGTACTAGTACAAGGGCAAATATCCACTGAATTTTCAGTTCAAACCGGTGTAAGACAAGGAGACGCTTTATCTGCATTGATATTTAACTTAGTATTATTATTTAACTTAATATTTAACAGAACATCATTGGACAAATAGAACAGGGTAACATCTTCCATAAACCAGTACAAATTTTGGCTTACGCAGACAACATACTGATCACAGCACGAACCCTTCAGTGTTTAAAAGAAACATTTGAGCGGGTAGACAATTTAACAAAGATAAAAGGACTAGTTATTAACGAAGCGAAAACAAAGTACATGAAAATCTCGAGAAGGGAAAGAATGAACGGTGCGCAAAGAGTAAACATAAAACTTTGAAGAAATTACGGAATTTAATTATCTGGGCTATCTTACAACCAGTAAACAGGATATCATTGGAACAATAAACCATAGAATTCAAGAAGGAAAGAAATGCTATTACAAATATGAAAAGTTATTCAAATCCAAATTTTTGTCAAGAGAAACTAAAGTCAGAATGTACAAAACTTTAATAAGACCGATAGTAACATATGGATGTGAGGCATGGAAATTCACAAATAAGGCTAAAGAATTGTTGTTAGTATTCGAACGGAAGATACTGAGACGGATATACGGCGCAGTTAAAACTGAGGACGGAGTATACCGAATCCAATTTAACCACGAGCTCGACCAAATAATGGAACAGGAAAATATTGTACGTTCTGCAAAATCGCAAAGATTACGGTGGTTGGGGCATGTACTGTGGATGGAGGACACCAGAAATCCAATGCAAGCACTGTCTCAAAGACTCGTAGAAAGGAAACGAGCCAGAGGACGGCCCAAGAAAAGATGGATGGCAAATGCAGAGGACGACCTACAGACATTAGGAATTCAGGGCTGGAAGGAGAAGGCTAAGGATAGGAACTGGTGGAGATCTGTTGTTAAGGATGCCCAAGTCCACGAAGGACTGTAGCGCAGAAGAAGAAGAAGAATTTTATTATTTTTAAACTTAATAATGTAATTACATTTTCCCACGTACTATTTGGATTTCCGCAGTCATTAACAATAATTTTGTTCGGATACCAAAATTTTGGAATCCATCTCTTGTGATGATTCTATCATATCTTTAGCTTCTACTAACAATTTGAGACTATATTAATAACACGCTTTACCTCAATAATATGCTTTTCCTAAAGATATCATTAATTTCTTTTTACTTTTGCAAATATACTATATGTTCACAAAGCCTCTAATTAATACGCCTTCTGTTTTGCACAAAATGGTTTTCTTCGCAGTTGCAAGTACTCTTGTACACCAAAGAGTTTGCAAGGGATCTTCTTTGTTGAGAACGAAGAAGAGATGGCTGTCACAGTGAATGGCGAACGTTACATACTGAACACGTTCCTGCAACCACTGCTGAATGGCGACAAGAATGAGATATGGTTCCAAAAGGATGAAGCCACTTGTCGTACAGCAAGGCAAACGTCCATGGTGTAGCTGCAAATGATGTTCCCAGGTCGTGTGATCTAGGAATGGAAACACTAGCTGGCCTCCGAAATCACCCGATCTCACAACTCCTGATTATTATCCTTCTGGAGCTTCGTCAAGGATAACGTCTACTGGAATAAACCAGCCACGATTACTGTTCTCAAGGACAAATTCGTACAGCCATTCGTGGGCTCTCCAAAGAAACTTCGGTGAATATTAGGGAAAGTGTGGTAACTTGAATCCGTCAGTGTCGAGATGTGAATAGTGGTCATATACTCAATGTTATATTTCACACATGATCTCCAAACAGCAGGCTTTCCATAGCTATCTACATTTTTAATTTAACTCTTACGGTTGTTTCGTAATACAATACGATAAATGGGTTTACTTCATTTGGTCCACTAGGGTTAAAGTACACCACTCCATACTCACGGATCACGATTTATTGACTCATTTTGAACTCTATTGTGTACAAGTCGTGGCCACGGGAGCTGCTCTCGAAGCCTGGATCGAGGTAGGAGAGCGAGAAAGGGAGAAAACTGATTCCATTTCAAATCGTCCAGGCAAGAGTAAAATAGTCCCGTCCCCATCATGGTCTCAGATTTCTTTCATATTTTTTACACGGGATCTACGTGCAAAATTATTAGACCCATATTTTTTTCTTTTTACCCCCCAAAAATTTCCTTCGATTTATAGCATTTCAAAATGGCCGGCCTCAGCACGAGTAGTTCGAAAAAGCAAAAATTATGCCAAGTTTAAAAGTTTATTATGGAGAATCTCATGTACTTAGTACCATAAGCTGAATGGTAGGAAGAAAACAAAGTAGTTTGCTTCACTAGAGGGTAAAATTTCCCCTGGTGCTCCAATAGTATTCGCGCAATGTTGCCAACTTTTGAGATTTTTTTTTCTAATTTTAGATACAATTTTTTCGGTACCCATTGGTCGTACGACCATTTGCTTCCAGCATCATAAGCACCTTTATAAAGTGTGTTAAAACTGTAAAGTGTTTGCGTTTCTGATCATTACGTCTCAAGTTACAACGTCATGAAAAGCTGAGAAATTAATTAAGTCGCCATGTTTGGACGCCATTTTCTCAAAAAACCCAGCTTTTAAAAATCTGAATTTTTTGCTAGTATTCGAGAAGTGCCTAGAACATTAATATCATTTTTACCGTTTGTGCGGCCCGAGCCCCTAACCTTCGCAATTAATTATTGAAATTTCGATTTTTGTACTCGTGACAATGATTTTCTGGTGGTTAGAAATGGACATTTCATTGTTATGTACTATGTTTACTATTGCTAACTTACACAAAATGTACAAAATAGCATATACTCAGTGCATTTCTCATTACAGATATAATACTTCAATAATTTTTTTAAAAAAAGCTGCAACTATGACAAAGACAAATATTTTGACCAATTATGAAATATAACTGACAACATGATAAATGTTTCTTTGTTTACGAAATAACAATATTTGTTTATTAGTATTAAAGAGTGAAAAGTGTGTGACTGGACCGGGGATCGAACCCGGGACCTTTGTGTAACCGTCCCAATGCGCTGCGCCACCCAGTCCATCCGCTTCCCAATCACACACCTTCCATTCTTGATGTGTGTTTCATAATAGTGAACATCTCACACGAAAGAAATAATTTCAAAGTTGGAATGGAAGAAACTTCCGATATTTATACACCTAGCCTCTGTAGGTGCAGATATCATTAATATTAAAGGAAAGTCCAAGCACAACTGGGAGTTGTGGTACTATACAGGTGGTTTCGAGAGAGAACATCGACATCAAGAGTGGAAGGTGAGGGATTGGGAAGCGGATGGACTGGGTGGCGCAGGGGTTAGCACATTGGGACGGTTACCCAAAGGTCCCGGGTTCAATCTCCAGTCCAGTCATATACTTTTCACTTTTTAATATTAATGATATCTGCATCTACAGAGGCTAGGTGTATAAAAATCGGAATTTTCCTCCATTCCAACTTTGAAAATATTTTTTTACTTTACTGAATATTTGAATAATTAGATTTGACATATTATTTAAACTAACCGAATTGGATAATAAACAAAATTGTAATACTATAAACTTGTGACTAGAGACAGGAACACCGCATTGTGAAAACACGAGTTAATCGTGTGTGAAATAAAAATATACCGAACCTGACTTACCTAACCTCCACATGTGTTTGTTCACTAATTTTGTTAAATTTCCTAATGCGTTTGTATATATAAAAAAAGAGAAAAGTTATTATCATTAAAAAAAATACAACAGGATTCGATCCCGGCAAGGAAGCTAAAGAAACAAGGTAGGTGCCACTGGGATATGCGCAGTAGCAAGTGACGCCATTAGCCGACAAGACTTGAGGCGCCCGAGAATTAAAATACGGAGCGCGGGCTTGCGAATGCGTGTTGTGTAATATATCAGAGTGTGGTTTTGTTTTATCCTTTCGTGTGT
>JAGDQP010061526.1:0-12026 GCA_022664845.1 Lepisma saccharinum
GGGGGGGGGGAATAAGGGTTTGCTAAAATAAAAAAACTCATTATTGTAAGCAACGCTCGGCAGAACAGGAAAGTAACTGTTTGTGTTGTACAGTTTTAGCAAGCGAAAAGATAATACTTGTTTTCTGTGCCACGCCGCCAAGACGGGTTACCGAGTGAAATTGATCCAGCGACAATTTCTGCTATATGTATTGGTATTTTATATATCAATTTTACCGAAATTATTTGTAAAAGTAAAAACTGTTGTTAATGGAGGAATACCTAAGTAATATGTCACTACGGCTCTTTGAAATAATAAAATTCCTTTGGAAAACGCCATCTGAATCAAATTGACATAGTATTTGTACTACAATGGTTAATATAATTATTATCCATATCAACAATTTTGGTCAAAATGTAGCATATATCATGTCTGCAATGGGGAGACGCGCGGGCTAGAATCACACTTCTAGTGACTGTGATCAGCCGGGACCGCTGAAGGGGAGCCAGTGTGCCATGGCACTACCAATGAATAAAGGTGAAAAGTTTCTATATTTCATTGTCTCATATCATATACAAGCACAGCTCTTCGCTATATTTGTAAGCTGTTCTAAATCTGTGACATACCACGCGATGATTCGTTACTCTCCGAATCCCGTTGGAGGCCGCTAGAATATGGCACTCCCAAATGCCTAAAAAAAAATCCCAAATTACCCACGTCTCCCATTCAAGTTCTTATTTTTGAAAAAGTTATTAAAACACTATAACTAGTAATAGACAATCGAACAAAGGAATAGTATTAGCCTCAGGCCCAGCGCACTTATATTGAAGAATATGTTTTTGCGCTGGACAGACAATGTACCCGGAATTTTGAATAAAGGCAATTCATTTCTACAATAGCAAAGAAGCAAAGGAATTATCTAAGAAGCGACTTCTTAGTGGATAATGAGAAAATTATTAGTGGATGAGGAACACGATTATCCTACCAATTATGGAGCTGAGAAGCGAACGAAGGAAAAGGATAATCGAGATCACTATTAATTCTATTGTATTTAGTAGTAACGGTAAGTTCGACGCTTCACTATATTTTGTAAATGCACCTTTAATTTAGGTTCCCCCAAAATGTAAAATTTATATGATTGAAGTAATGGGATGAATGTTATTCATTGCACGAAGTGAAGTCATGAGTATGCTGTCGTGTTTCCATATACTTAACAACTTGATTACGTAGGCCTATATAAGGGAATTATAGAAACATACCTTTTCGTAACATTTTTTGGATGGATGGTGGCTCTTGCTGTTTTTCTGGAGGTATAATTCGTCTTAATATATTTCAAATAATTGATATAAAACAAAGATAATTGTTTTACTTAAACTTAATCGTCCTAACCTAACCTAAAAAAGCTATATTACTAGTTATTCAACGTACTATTCATAATATTACAAAATATAATAATTTAGATTACAATTTAAATGTCTTAATTGAACTAACCTAACTTTACCTAATATCAAGGAAACTAACACCATTTTAACTAAACTAACCTATTCCACGCTAAGTGTAATCTTTCGAGATTAATGCAAATGTTACAGAATTCATATATGTATAATCTTAGGATGAAACAAATCTAATGTTCTGCATCCAATGAACCATGTTTCAACATTAACGTGAAAGTATTCGAAAAATCTATAGTTTATTGTACATGAAACTAGACTGACCTAAAGGAAACTACCGAGGGGTGTAGTTGAGCCAGGGAGGAGTAGGGCGTCGCCCCCGTACTTCTTTTAGATAGTGTTCCTTACTTTTTAATTCATTTTCTAGAAAATATCTAGTATACATTTAAAACTAAATTAAGACATAGGTCTATAGTAACCTGACACTAGAGGACACCTATGGTTCCGTGTTATTGTCTAGTTAAAAGGCACAACAATGACGATTATCGGCATATATTTTTTTGGTGAAAATGATCAAATTTGGCTAGGACTTTCCTGAAGACTATGGTTGATTACTGCTCTAATACGATTGGCATTATTGCTATACTGTAACGGTACGTACCGACACATATTAATGTATACAGTACTTGCCATACTCATACTATAACGACCTATTCTTGAATCAGTCGCCCCGGTACAATTTTTTCTTCCACTACACCACTGAAACTATCCTAACTCTAACCTTCTCCATGTGGTAACTTTAAAGAATAAAATTAACGCGAAGTTTTACAGAGTAATAAATATTTTTTGAATGAAATTAACCTACTCTAATATTGAGACGCCGTAGCTTAGTGGTAGAGCGATGGCGTAGTATTCGTGAGGCTGTGGGTTTGATCTCAGCGGGCGCCCATCCTGACTGAAGTTTCTTCAGGGCTTTGCCCGAGTTGCAACAGGTAAATGCCGGGATGACACCTTCAACTTAGGCCCTGGCTGACGCCTTCCCGAATCCTTTCCCCTGTTCTATCCCGGCCTGACAGGCGACTAAAGACCATAAATAAATTTCAAGTTCTAACCTAAGTTTACCAACTTAAGAGATATTAACCTAATGTTATTCACCTGCTAAACAAATATTTTACACAGAAATTACTGTTGTAAACAAAGTCAACTTTTAATGAAAATCGTAACTCTTTCCTTAAATATCATTACATAATTCTTGTTTCGGCATATCCCTTCTTCTTTCCACCTTATTTCGTGCAGGGCTGCTATCTGTATTTTGTATTTGTGTAGTTCTTCAAGTAAGCATGCTAGTGCTCCTGGCTTGTTTAGGGTTAATATATTCCATGTTGCCATCCATAACTAGTTGCCATGTCCTCGCCTTCCCTGTTCCATTAGAATCCGTCCTGGTCCGAGGCCTGGTTTCGGTTTCGTAAGACCCTTTTCTTTAACGGAGTGAGGTTGTTAGCCTCACGTCTAATCTCCAACCTGGAGGACCAGGAGTTTTCTGTCGGGGTCCTCTTCCCCTAGACTTTGTAGATTCCTCTACTAACTGCAAGGCAGCAGTGCCGGTTCGGTCCGCCCTGGAAGTCCCGGTACCCACAGTTTTTTATGGGCATTCCCCTATCCGCCACCTGGAGAGACGCCCGGTAGGAGACCAGCACCCTCCTCGGGCAGTAAAAGGATCTACACAGATGGATTGCGTTGTACTTATTTCGATTTCATAGCTTTTATCCTTGCATTATATACGTGAAGAATTTTCTTAAAGGTTGTACAAACACTGAAACGTTAGTTGTAGACAAGAAAACCATTGTGTAAAATAGCAGAATGCACTAAAAACCGTAGCAGTCCTAAGGACTTTTTTGTTTTCCTTGTATTAAATGTGTATTTCATGTTGATGTTTCAAGTACTTGTTCGAAATTTAATTCTATGTAAATAAATGGGATTTTGTCCGTATTTAGCCTGCAAATATTATGGTAACCCTTGCACTACTATTATCGAAAAACAAAAAAAGTGCAGGCTTGTCGAACTGTGCAGGCACCCTCCCCTACTAATCGATTGCAGTATTTTCTATTCTATGCAGAGTGCGATATACTCTTACATCAATTACTCAGGAATTAAGATTTAAATTTAAAAAATCGGGCCACACGGCGATAAAGAAGCGTATAAAACTGAGTTAGAACTTAAAATATGGCCCACATTGGATTAGACTGGAAGTGGGCAAACGAGTTTAAATATTTGCTCTGGTGTCTATCTTTCAACACTAAGTAGTCACTCCAGTATCGTTTACATATATCTCAGTGGTTATTATCGACAGAGCTGCGATGTTGTATCAAATTAAAACTTAACACTGAGCGACGTTAATTCTTAATTCCTTTTAAGACATTTTACTTCATATGAATTAACTGTGTAGGTTATCTAATATTTTTACGTTTCTTTATTTCCAGCCACTGCGTGAGTCTGACAACTTCTTTTCGCAGAGAATAGAATTTAGCTTTTGGGTTTCCAATTTCCAACAGTCGATCTGTAACGGATTTAGCAGTTCTGTTGAACAAGGCGGAAATGACAACGTATTCTTGTAAGCAATTACTTATTGACAATGGCGACAATGTTTAGTAAGGAGGTACCGAACCACATTCTGATTGATCAAACAAAGACACTGGTTACTCTGTTAATTTGTTACGCCATCGGAACTATCTCAAGGCACATCAATGTGTATACAATTACTTGACTTGAACCCAGCAGTATTTTTTTAAAGTATAATAAAAATAGTATTTACCATGGCAATTGTCTATCATTCATCATATAAATAGAATTAATTTATTATTTTCAGACAAATACGTTAAGAAATTCTTATTTAACATACGTTTTACTTTTAAAGTTTTACTCAAGACTTCAAAATAAATTTGATTTTACAATGTATTATCTTCGGTCCCTGTTTCGCAAAGTTTTGTAGAGACATTTTTTTTTTTTTTTTGCTTGACAGTAAAGCAAAACTTGTATTTTATGATATGGAATATAGTAACATATGTTAGTAATTCTCACTAATGATAATGCAATTAACATGCATTAAAAGCTTCCGAAGATCGAACTTTACGATTTCCTAAAAACAAATTCCCTTGGATTCTATAAATATAATTTTATATACGAATTTTCCCAGAGCTAGTAGAAGTAAAGCTTCCTTTCAGCTTGAAAATAAAACTTGCAAAAGCTAGACATCTTACGTGCATTCTGCGATGACTTGTAGTACTAAATCCATACTGCAAACAACATTATTTACTGGAGCAATCTTATTTTCTAAAACAAGTAAGATGTGAAAGCCATTTTGCTTATACAAACATAATTAATTGTCAAAACCCTATTTTCAAAATTAATGTTTTAGGTTCTTTTTATTTATTTATTTACAAATAAGTTTCAAATATGGTAATTGGCGGCCATTTTATGTTGAAACATTAAGAAAGGTAAACAAAAAGAAAAGTACGATATACAACGACGTCACGATGAGAAGAATGTACAAATACAGTCTTTTAACCTAAACCATACAGTTTTTTAATCTCAAAGGCAAAAATTTCACATGCATGTGGGAGAAAATTATACTTTGTATTTTTGTGCTTATAAGTGACTTTTGAACAATTTCTGGCAATGTTTGCATAAAAGAGGGGCTACATTGGGTATTGGTGGAATGGGGATAAAATGGTTTATTTATGATAAGTTTATTTTCGGGAGACTTCGTCGACTACATAGATTTCCAAGGGCCTTCTGGATATATATACTTAAATGATAGTAACATGCACCTATTTAATACTGTAATAAACGCCGAAGAAAAAAGAACATTCTGAAGTCATTCAGGTACCCTACAAGATACTATTGGCATACTTGACGTATTATTACATAATCGTATTCAAGCTATAGTAATGGGAACTAGTCTTGCTCCATGAAAGATTAACATTACTTCCTTGAGATATAGAAAGACGGCCCAGAGCATGTATAACATTGGAGCATTGAACTCTGTACCAGAGTATCATACTAAATTTCAGAAGGAGTTAGTTTGAAAAGAAAAATATCCAATAATAAACCTGGTATTTCAGATCTGAATGGTGTTTTAAATTAAGAAGAAAATGGGAAATTTGTATCTTTGGTTAAGGGCGTTTCCTCCTAATTGAGGTTAAAATTCAGGATATCGGATAATAGCTCTACTCAAATTCACGATTACACTTTTCTTTGTCAACATTGTGTTTCCTTATTTTAAAATGTTACCGTCTTTGATCAGGGAGCCTTTCTTGAGTTTCTCCAATATTTGTTGAAAGTGAGGTCCTTGGAAGAGGTGCATAATGTTTTGAATAGTAGAGCCAATATTAAGATCTTGTGAACTGGAAGTATTGCTGTCAGGAAGTGGACAAGTGACAGGAGAACTGTTGCTTGGAGATTGTAACTCAAGTGCTGGAGGCCGATTGGCAGTCGGAGATGTAGAAAGATTTTTTTGGTGTTAGAGTTGCGTTTCTGCTTTTCTGACTTGAAACAAAAAACATCCACAGTAGTTTGCAGGATGAGGTTCTCCGCAATTGGAACAAGTAGCAGGTTCATTGGATTTCTTTTTTCAGTATTTTGTAGCGACTATATAGGCAATTGAAATTAAGTTAATATATTAACTGAATATGTAATTGTGAAAACGGACCTCTGTCACTTTTTTGGTGGTTTTTAGTTCTTTATTGTATCAGACTCTCTGGGGGTAAACGCTTTTTTGCATCACAAATGGTTCTAATCCAACTACCAAAAGAGTAGCATGATAGCCCCCAAAAACTATACTTCATATCCTTACTGAGTTAGAGAAGATCGTTTTTGTTGTTTTTCTCGAAACATCATAAATGTGACTCGGGTCCCTTTTTACAATAACTTATTCGACTAAGAATTAGACTATTGGTTTTTAAAACCAAATTAATCGGGGTAAATTTGGACAAGACAATGTGCTGTATTTGGCTGTTCAAAGGATTTTTTTCCTTGTTTTGTTCTGAGCAGTTCAACCTTAAAATTATAACCAGTATTTTCAAATACCCTGTATTAAGTGTATTATGTATATCGTGGAGGAGAAGAGGTCCTCACTTGGCTAGATGTTGGGCCATTGTTGTTGACAATCATTAAGTTGCCAACATTATTCCAACGTTGGCCCGATTTGTTCTTCCAAAAAACCGCCAAAATTACCGTTGATCAACCGTTGACCGTTGGTTTGCCGCGTCTCCATCCAGGTTGGGCGAACGATTTGTGCTATATGGGTTATCAATGTTTTGGTCTCCGTTCTGGTCGCACCTCCAATATAAAAGCAGCCCCCCTAGCAAATATTATATTCCATCTACGTAAATGATACTCCCTCATCCCCTCAAGACTTAACTGAATTAGGATTATTTAACTCAATTAGGATTATTTGCAGATGACACTGTATATTGGACTACAGCGAGATCTTCAAAATTATTAATATCCAATTTACGAGGGATAACTAATAAATTCATAAGATGGTGCAGAACTTGGAAACTGTAACTAAACGAAGGAAAAACACAATTTGCTATATTTTATCCGACAGGACATGGGACAAAATCAGATAAACATAAAGTCAAAACAATAGGCAAAACAAGAATTAAACCATCCTCTACAACAAAATATTTGGGGGTGACATTGGACCAGAGGCTCAACTTTAAAACACACATTAGGGACAGAAGAAAAAAAAGCTTTACAGGTGTTCTCGGCGCTAAAAACAATATTACTTTCAAATATCTTACAAAAAATCAAGACTCTCTATACTCAGACCAACTATCCTCTATGGACATGAATTATATCACTCAAAAACTAACATCGAGTATATAGAGAGATACGAAATATATTGGATACGAGTTTCCCAAAGGAAGTGGAATAAAGACAGACAATCACTTTACAATAATATTCATTTCTCTCCAATAGCTAATTATATTAAAAACAACCAGAAAAAATACACTGGAGAAAAATCAAAAACAAGAAATTTGCAAAAATAAACCTTCCAGAACGACTTAACATTAAAATAAATAGGCACAATATATCGTACCAAGAATTACTCCAAATGATCAGTTAAATAACATAGGGCACAATTACATCTTATATACAAAATAAGTACAATGGGTGCGACGATGCAAAGAAGTATTACAAAATCAGAACAACATGGATAAGGCACTTATGATTAAAAAAACTACTACGTGCTAGATCTTGACAGTTTCACGAATATTGGTTGATTTTACAAATCCCTTTCCTTTATTCCACCACCTAAAACAGACTAAATTTTACTAATTATGTTAACCAAAATTAAATAAGTTTTAATAAAGTCAAATTTAAACCTTTAAATTTTGCGGATATAATTTAGGAACTGGCATTTGCCTTAATTGCACGCTTAAGATACACTTGTACTTCAATTTTTAAGGCGGGAATTATGAATTTTGGTCAAATTATAGCAGGATGTTCTGATGCCGGCTGCCTGGTGCAGAGACCGATTCAATAACACAAAAAAATATTTAATTCCTCTTACAAAATAATGAACATCTATTTCAAAGGACTAAAGTGTCCTAAATTGGCCAGATGTCCATTTTAAATGGCCCTGCGGGCCAAAGATTACTATTAAGGTCCAATGGTGGCACAAAGTGCCACAAACTAAGTTTTTATCCTGATACTCGAAAATTCTTTGAGTAAGTAACATGTAAAAAATAGTTATTGTTGTTTCGGATATGCACTATGTCACAATGTATGAATAACTAAATTACTGATCTGTATTTACTTGTTTCTGATCACATGTTCAATCTGGGCACAAAGTGCCACTTTTGGTCCAACGTGACGTCTACCAGATTTTCAGTTCGATTTATCATAGTTAGCATTCCCGATAGCTTTATCAGTAATCACATCAGCTATTTAAATATTACTATTGGTCTGATTATTCAAGAACAAGAATTAGCTTAGTAAGTGTCATAACACTGTATGTGGTGGTCATAACAAAAGGGTGAATATCTGTGTAAAAGATGATATTTTTTCAGTTTGAGGATTCAGGCTAAAACTGAATCCGGTGAGCACACTAAAGTATGAAAAATGAAGCTAGTGAAAAACAAAAGTTGTTTCTCTGCTTCTGCGTAATAATAAATTACTTTGAGTATACATTGTATATCTGGATTAAGTCCAAACGGGATTATAAAATTCATTTATTTAGTTCTGTAAGTAATATTGTAATTACAAACCCGTATTAGTACAGAAAAGACTTTAAATATATTGAAATAGCTCAATTTGCCCGTTAAACTATTCTTAAATTCTGTCAGTCCAAAAACAATTCACCAATATCAGCGAAAGATATAGTAGCACAAAATGCCACCCTTGGTCCAACTCGGAACGGATCATGTCTTGGACCTGCTAGGGTTAAGACAGTTACAAATATTATCAGATGTTTCTGTCGAAAATAAAGCAGAAAATTAACTGGAAATAAAAATATTGTTATTCTGATGCGATGAATTGTAGGTAATATTGTCCAAATAATTCGTTAAATACTACAGAAGCTTAGTTATTTGTATAAATAAAGATCATTAAGCTTATTGTCTCGCATAAAATACGTTAATATTTATTTATTGTCAAAAGTTTGGTATGTAGCAAATGTCTTATCAATGCCTCGAGTTCATGGAAAAAGAATACAATCGCTGTGTGGTTGGTTTATTTGGTCTCAACAAGTCTTCCGCGTCAGCTATGCAGAGTTGAGCCTCCCGTATGGCCTTGGGGGCTTGAAACTGATGAACGTCCTTGATAAGGCTGATAGTCTTTTCATTCGACGCACGATACAAGTGGCAGACCTCCAACCCCCACTTCTCACTTCTTATCTGCTCGAGACCTTGAAGGCTCACTGCTAGGAAGAATTTCCTCTTGCTCGAGGTTGAAATATTATCAAAAGGTAATAAGTTTTTTGAGATATGAACAAGTACAAATTCCTCTGACCGACATTACTTGTAATCAAATTTATCAGTCTTATTTACAACGGGTTAATACAATTAGATTACAAATAAAGAACACGCAAGTCGATTGGAATCTGATATGGTGAAATGTACATACTTCCTTTTTGTTAGCAACACAGCGATCAATTTGGTACTTAGTAGTTCGTGATGCCATATATACTAAATATAAGCGATGGAGGCATAAGTTTGGTGACGATAACTTGTGTCATAAATGTAGAAACATAGATACATTGGAAAACAGAATCACGAACTGTACACAGACAGCTAAGATATGGCAACAATGTCGAAGTTTATTAGGTTTAATAACTAGAACTCCTTCGAATGTTATTAACTTTGAAATGGTTAGACGTCCACAATTTAATTATTTTCCGCGACAAAAGAACAATGCTGTGATATGGTATATTGCCCAGATGTTGAATTATATTTTGTGTAACAATCATACTATAGTAGAATTTTTGGAGTATATACAAATGAACTATGTATTAATTCCTCACCAAGACAAACAAAAATATTTTGCAAATTTTAAAGTTGTACTCTGCACAACTCATAGTGTAGTGAATGTGGGCAATTGTGGTGAAGATTTTTTCTTTAGTATGACTTAAATGCATTAAATTAAATTATTTTCTGGAACTAAAAAGTCGTAGTAACTAAATGTAGAATTGTATGTTTGAGGAAAGATGAAATAAAATTTATAAAAAAAAGTGGTTATCGTGGTCGACTCTTAATGAAGTTTAAATTTGTCACAGGTTCAAATCCTGGTCGTTGATCATATTTTGTAATTGTAGATTAATATTGATAATATTCATTTTTATCATTTTCTAAGTTTGATATATAATTTAACTATGATACTTTTATATTTTACTGTTAATTTTACAGTTATTTCAAGAAGCTTTCTACAATTCTTAGTTAGGAAACGTAATCTGAAAACTGATGGGTTTCTTCTTAGAAGAACCTAAGAATGTATTGTGTGTCCAAAATGTTCATGAATAAAACAGTTTAGTGATTACTGATCTTATTTGAACAATAATTTTAATTGCCCATGCTCTCCCGACAAAATAATAATTAATGAGATCAGAAGCGCTAAGTTTCTTCTTGAATTTAGGTCATATTAGGTTGGTTTACTTAGCAGTGGCTGTTGGGGCGCCTCACTTGGGTTACCAATACTTGTGTTAAATGCTGCTGGTAGCGATAATACAGAGTAATCCATATAAACCTTGAAATTTCAATTACTTATTTATTACTTCCTTGTGGAAGTGACAGTGAATTTGAGATTGCATTGTATTGTCGAATTGGTTCCAGCAGAATCCATTTAGGGGCCATCGCTGAAATTAAAATAAGATTATAATCCATCCTGTTAAAAAGTTGAACAGTGAAGGCCTACTACATAAGCTTTATTTTCTGTGGCCTGTGCTTTACTATTTATACTACTACGTACTACTTCCACGGATACCGCTGCTTTTAGGTCCCTTAGTAGCAAAGCTATAGCAAAAGGGACCTTCTATTTCCGCTCATGGTGTCAGTCCGTCCGCCCGTGGCTAGAAATTAAATCTCAGGAACTACAAGGTGTAGAAGATACTTGAGATGTCGTTGGAAAAGTCTTAGACTGGCTGAGAGCCCCTGGAACCGTTTTCAATGTTGCAGTGGTTCAGTGTTACCAGATCTATAAAAATCAATTGTTCAGATTCCTTCCATTCAGTTAGATATACCTGTACCAAACTTGGCATAAACATTATTCAACGCAATACAAACATACTGAGAGAGTATACGATGCCAAACAACTCAGTTACTAATGTTATCACCCTATTTTATATAAAATTGTTTTTTTTTTTCACTGTTATTTTTTTTTTCATTATCTCCATTATTTTATTCATAGCAGCACCAAACTTGGCACAAACATTGTTTAACTCAATAGGAACATACCACAACTATTCCCGCTTCCCAAGAATCCCGTTGTCATTGTTGTCAGTTCATACTAAAATATATCTCGTTTGCCATAAGGTGTAGAGACATGCCTTTTTTGTCGTTCGAAAGGTCTTAGTTAGACTAGGTCAGAGCCTTCGAAATAGTCTTGATTGGTCTAGTAGTTTACTGTTGCCAGCACATTTAAAAAAAATCAATTATTAAAATTGCTTCCATTCAGCTACACCTAACTGCGCCAAACTTGGGATAAACATTATTCGACACAAGTACTGTGAATTTTCCGAAACTAAACACTGCAGTTGTCAGTGTTGCCAGCCTATTTTATAAAAGAAATAATGATTGTATAGCTAAAATGCTATTAAGGGACAGGATTCTTTGTGATTATTAGTAGAATCGCAGCTCTAACTTGTTTCTGCTACTACTACTACTACTTCTAATTCAACAAATACTAATAGTGTTACTTCTTCTGACTGCTAATACTACGACTACAAACTGTTAATATGTCGAAAAGCGAAAATGGTGAGTGCGTAAACCAACGAGCTAGTGGCCGAAGTAATTTTAAGCGAAAGTTATGTCCGCACGGAGAGACTGCGTAATTTTGTATCGCGAAGAAATTTAAAAAAAAATCTTTCGGCCAGCCTACAGGCTGACTTAGATTTGGAAGTGTTTTTGACTGAATTTATTGGAGTAAGTGCAGAATAAA
>JAGDQP010061527.1:0-12026 GCA_022664845.1 Lepisma saccharinum
TTTTGTTTATATTTTTTCTTTACGAAAAATAACTTTTCTCTTTCTTTTATATATATATATATTTATATGCATTAGGAAGTTTAATAAAACTAATGACCAAGGACACTTGGAGGTATGGTAAGGTCAGGTACGGTGTTTTTTTTATTGCGCATACGGTAAAATCGTGTTTTTATCCACAAGTAGGCAAGTGTGATGTCATCACAATTTCTGTCAATACTGAAATGAGACATTCGTCTGGCAAAGCGGGCGTTTTTTTCTTTGTAAATCACTTGACCTGGCTCCCGTCTAAGAAGAGCCCTCATAGAAACAATGTGGAATAAAAAGTTAACAGCACGTTGGCGTATGCACGTCGCTAACGGGAGCCTGCGTCCTCCCCCGCGTCTCACGCCGCCCAGCTCAATTCGGACACACCATGCCCCCCCGGTTCGCTTCGACCGGTGTGCATCCTGCCTTGGTGGGTTGATATACATCCTACCTTTAAGTAGCTAAACTCCACGTTACCATGGTAACTTTTTTGTTCCCTAATTGTACTGTATATAATCTACGAAAAATGCAGGAAAGCAATTATTAATAATAAATTTAAACTTAGAAAAATACATTTTGAACGAAAAAAAGAAGAAAAATATATGTTTCCCCGCCGGGATTCAAACTCTGGACCATTGAATTAGTGTCACCGTGCATCAACCACAAGACCAAACTGCCAGTTGCCGAATAGATTATTGATGGTGTTACTTATAGTTCGAACTCTGCTCACATATATTTTACACAGCGCCAATCTCGCGAATCATCGTTTGGAGATGAATGATTGTGTTATGAGCAATTGTAGCAAATTTACCGCTTTTACCGGTCTGTTTCTCAGTTACACGAATTAATAAAAGTAAATGTAAAACTATTCCCTGTGCGATACACACGTGCCGTGAACGGCACATGGAGGATGTGGAGGTAGCGCTCCACATATTCTTGAACTACGGTACAAAGTCAGATGGAGTGGTCAGTCCCACGCTCGACCGCCTTTACCTTCCCCAAAAAACTCTGGTACTCAATTTGATAGGAGGCTGAGTGCACCGCAGAGGGTCAGGCATGGAAGGATAGGAACCTAACTTTTAACTGAAAATGTATCACAAACATATATATTTTGAACATTATATTTTGAAACTGGTTAAATGAAAATCGGCTCAGATTTTGCGCTAACCTAGTAAACTTGTGCAATCTTTCGTAATGTTTTAAATATTTATGTCCTTTTTTTATTTTCTGTAATATTTGTTTTTCATTTGAAAACATGAAAGTAGATTTGCTGTATTTGGTCATAAATATCCTAACTATATTAGAGAAAAACTATTCAGCTAATTACATTACATTTAGTAATTATGGAAACAAGTAAAATAAAATACCTTCTCTGAAATTTATTAGTTTAAGCTTACAAAACTCTAATTAAATTTATTTTTACAACACGTCTCGCGATCCCCTTGGGAGTCGTGACCCCCAGGTTGAGAAACCCTGATCCAACGTATACATAATAGTCGGGAGCTATACTATACATGGTTTGCCGAATAAGCTGCTTGTGTTACACAAAATATTTACTTGCTTCTTGGTGCGCGTAAACATGGGTTCAAGTCCGTGGGGGACTATTGAAGAGAGTGGTTCGGAACAGACTTTAGCCAAAAATATATGCTACGTAGTTAGGAGCTCAGCTGTTTGTTTAGTCGTTCGTAGCAATAACAGATAATATTTAAAAATAGTTTTTGTCTTTGCGTACTACCTTAATTCTCTTCTTCATTATATAAACATTTGTAAATCAATTCAACCACCATTTGTCTTATTTTGAATATAAACGCCATTTACAATTGGTAGAGAACGCAAATTTAACTTTACGACGTAGCTGGAAAAGTAAAAAAATGTTGGAAAATATGCGATTTAATTCCATATTCATCAGCATCAAAAGTACAATAACCAAAAGCTTGAAAAACTTCGGCCATGAGAGCTACGCTGGGCAGTAAGTATTCAATGTAGGCATATTCTATACCGCTAACATTATTGCAAGTTCATGTAGTTTTTTCTTTCTTATTCCACAAAAGTTGAAAATGTAAAGATAATTTTGATGCTAGGCGACTTCAGTCAGTAAGTCCGTTCCGAAAATTTATAAAAAGCTACACTTTCGAGTAATATAGACATATGATGACGAATTCAATTCAATCCGGAGGCACTTGCTGTAGTAGGAAACCTTATGGTTGAAGATTCGAATCGCCTGCAAGTGACGACGTTTTATACTTACAAAAAAACTGTCAAAAGTTAAAATTTGTATTACGCTCAACTTGTCATATTGCACGAAGTGTATTAGAACTTTAAATTGCAGTTTTAACTTCTCCATTTGGTAATGACATCTTTTTTGGTAATGTTAGCTTCGTTCAGGCTGGTTTACGTTAAAATAAAGGTTGTGTCGACAGCAACGATGGTTTTCCGTCGTTGCTTTAAGTTTTTAACATCGAGGGTTAATTTACTAGAACAACAATGGAACATATTCCACTCTCGCGTAGCTTGAACTGGAAGTAACAGCGACAACCGCTCAGGCCAGCAGATGCAGCTTGGTCTTGTGGATAGGGCGTCAGAAAGCTGATCCAAAGGTCCCGGGTTCAAACCCTGGTGTCTACCTTTCGCATATTATTTTTTTAACGAAAATTAAAGTTTTTTTTCGTTTTTTATGTGAATACATAAAATGAAATTTAATAAAAGTTGTGATTCATAATTTTAAAAGAGGCCACTAAAAACTAGGACGTATATAAACCCACCAGGGCAGGATGCACACCGAGCGACAGGTGTGCAAGGGGGAGAGGGAGCGTCCGAAGGGAGCTGGGCGGCGTTAGCCGCGGAAGGGGGCGCAGCCCCCTTGTTAGCGGTGGGTATAAACAAAAATTCTGTTTACGCAAAGTTTTGTGCCGTCCCGTCTTTGCTCTTGCAAATTAACCTTCGAGGTTAATAGCTTAAAGCAATGACGGAATACCGTCGTTGCTCTAGACACGTCCTAAAATTAAAATACAATAAATGATCGTATCTTAATGTGGCAATACTTACCCTAAACTGGATGTTTCTAAAACTGTCATAATATATTCATCTCATAATTCGACATGGCAAAAAGGATATGCATACACATGTGTTTACTTACCACACAATACATACAGACAAAATGTAATACATACACTCAATGTTACATTTTCCTCGCACTTGAACTTAGTAATATATTGCTGCTCTGTTTTGTTGGGAAGATAGAGTAGAGGAAACGCGCTGGACATTTCAATGCGAAAGTGTGTCAACATAGGTTCAAAACCTGCTCTAGCTAAACATTTTTTAAAAAGACATCGTGAATAATCTAATCATAACTTCTCATACAAAACGGAGAATATTTCCGATTGTAGAAAGAAGCACCTGAGTCATTGTAGGCAGGAAGACGATTTACGAATGTTGGTTGGAAAAGTTCAAATCAAGCCTCAGGGGGTTACCAGGACACGTCATTGATCTGAAGGATAAACTTTTCATGTTATTAGTCTTAGAAAGAAACACTATAGCATTTGTTAAGCACGTGCTGGATAGAGGCAAGTGTGGAGTATCGCTAGCGTGCTGGACTGAAAATTTAAGAACCTGGGTTCGATTCTCCACCAGCTAGTCTGTTTTTCGCATAAACTGAAGTATTCAAAGAGATCTTCATCTTCCGCTGGAGAACTTACGAGTTACGAAGCATCACTGGCGAGAATCAGAGTTAACAGTGTGTGTTCTTTAGCACAATGATAATATACTTTTCATGTTTTTCATTGATTTTTCTCTCTTCCTCTCTTTCTTGACGTATTGTTATCGTGTCTTCGCTGCTTCTTTCTCTTCTTCTTCCTCTCCCTATCTCTATTCATCTTTATTTTTTTCTCTTATGTTACACATACACTCTCTCTATTTTAACGCGTTCCAGAGCCAATTCCGGGCCACTTTTGATGACCCGGTGATATTGCCTGACCCAAACATAAGTGACCCGGTAACCCGATTGACCCGATCTGGATAATCTATTTAACTGGGAATTTCGGCGTCGTATTTTTCGTGTTTTAGGGGTAACTACTCTCGTCCTGGTAACCCCTGAAAGAAACACTGTTCAAACGCAATGAAATAATTAACATATCTCTTTCATCCTCTGGGTTATCAGATCTACATCGAACCACCGCATCCGAATGCGTTCGAATTTTACACCCGGCGACTCAGTCCAAAACTTGACCAACATCCTCCGACAGCCGGTGGGTGACCCGTTTCAGCTCTGCCGTGTTCATTCTATCTGTGCGAATTGTTATAAAAAGAGGTAACGGTACGGCACTTTTAACATTACCTGCGAACTTTAAATTAACTCCTACTTCATTAGTGTCGTAATTATTAGAACCTTATATTCGCAATAGGTGGAATATATAGTGGGATGTCCAGAACAGATACATTTTAAGACATGAGTAGAAAATGGCCCCCTTTTTTGGCCATTTCAAGTAAAGAATTATTTTTATATTAGTTTGGCACCAAATTCGTTTCCATTATCTAATTAATCAACCTTACATGTGTTCCTTTTTTCACATTGGCAATGTGGAACATGTAAGGTTTACTATGCCTATAAGGAACATGTTAATTTTGCTTTTGAACATTTGTAACTTTTGGTTTTCATACAGATAAGGACTTATAAACTTGGCTATTTCTGATAGAAATTAAGCAGAAAAATTATCATTCATTCATATTCGTTTTATGTTCAATTTGCATTAGTAGTCTGGAATAGAAGGTATGGCTTACTGTATCTACTGGGTTAGTTACAATCAGTGATTCGGTGAGACCCCGGCCACTGTTGGGGGGTGTCGACCCCAAACTACCCCAACGATAACATTTTTATGGTCAATAGTTAATATACACTGTGCAGAACTACATACACCCTCCCAATTTTGACTTTACACCCTCTCCAATCTGAAACTACTTTGGCGGCGGATGGAATACTCCGGTTCTGTTTTTATTTATGAAATCTAAGAAGTTGATTTTCTAGCGAGCGTTTCTGCTGTGAATGTATATGTCGGCCAGAATCATGTAGCTACGGAAGCTGTCTGATATATATTGGAAGAACTGTGCTGGTTTTGTATGGCCTGAATGGACATAGATGGTGGCTAGTGTGATATAGTTTACTTTGTAATAGAATGTTGTAATTAAGTATTCCGGTAGATTATTATTTACTATCTGGTACTGTCAGTATGGGATTTTGGGTGAGAACCCAATTGCTACTCCTCCGTTTGCTCTGAATATGGGGTGTGCGATGTCGTTTCGTATTATAGAATATCCGGGTAAGTTACTTTTTTTTATTGAAGTGGGTGTCATTTAGTAGGGAAGCATTTACCTTTTCTTCTAGTAGTAGTTGCTGGAATAGAGTTTTGTGTTCTTGAAATGAGTGGATGTCCAAGAATAAGAAAACCAAACCCATGATCAGGATGTTCATGGTAAGTTTAGACTTCTATTGAGATTGGATTACAGTGGAAATGAACATATAGGACATTATATGTTGCGTAGTAGTTGATTTGGAATGTTTTTCGTGCTGATAGCTGTATTTGATGTAGTATATGTGGACGGATAAATGAGTGTTTGTTTTGCAGTGCCAATGTTATGAAGTTTAATAGTTGTCCTACTGTGACAGGTTGAGCAGTTGTTGTCTCTGGTGCTGTCATGTGTTCTTATGGGCACAACTAAGTCTGTTTTTTCTCCTGTCGGGGATTTTTGTTTGCACTTATAGCTGTACGTGATGTGCGGTTCTTCGCAGGTTGAGCACTTTGGTTGCTGTTGGATGTTAGTGCAAGATTTGGTGTTATGAGCTCCAGTACAGTATCCTCATTTCGGCTGATTTTTACGTTGTTCGGTAGTATACGTGTTGTATCACTGGCATTTTTCGCAGCGGATCGACATTGGTAGTTTCCTTCTTGAGGATTCCACGCGATAAGGACGTCTGTATATGAATGCTTCTTGTTCCAGTAGTGTATCTATTGTCTCCTGGGATGATGTGAGTATTTGTACCAGATATGTTGGTCCTGTTGCATTATAGATTCTAATAGATTTGGTGATTTCGTATCCTTCCTGTATAATTCTGCATTTATTTCTTCGTCCTGGACGGTTAGATTTACGCCACTTATGACCACAGATAATGTTGGTGTGCGCCTAGGTAAATAAGGCTGTTTGATTCCTTTTAGTGTCAATTTGGTCGTTTTCGCAATTTTGTCAAAGATCTCGAAGCTGTGCTTGTTTCTTATAGTTGTGGCAATATTAGCATCGATGGTCTTGATGATAATCTCTTTGTGTATGGAGATA
Organism: Lepisma saccharinum; assembly: GCA_022664845.1. Lineage (NCBI taxonomy): Eukaryota > Metazoa > Arthropoda > Insecta > Zygentoma > Lepismatidae > Lepisma > Lepisma saccharinum. The sequence goes on from JAGDQP010061527.1 coordinate 6,349, forward strand.
ATTTCTTGTATTGTGTCTCTCGGGATGTATTTGGTTATTTGTTGTAGTAACAGTTTCTCTGATTTGTATTTGGTATCAGAATTTGTGAGAAGGAATGAATGGTACTTCTGTGTACATAACCAATATATGTAACAGATTACAGATAACTAATACCGGTATATAACCAAAATCATAAACCGGATAAATAGCCTAAGTAATCGTAATACTAATAGTAACCCTTAAACACCTAAAGTTGTATATTTTAATACCTCAGCAACGATGTTTTTTGACTGGTGTCTCCCCAGCAAGATGTGTGCAATCCCGAGCATTGATGTAACACATCCTCCATATACATGGTATTTGGACCTATAAACAACTACACAAATAAATATATTGTCAATTACATAATGATTATTCATTTTAAGAACAGTGGACAAAATATACATAAGATAGAATAGTGAACAAAATAATATTAAGCTTCGTTTAGTACAAAATCACAGTCAACTTTCATTCAATATGAATTGCAGCCATACTGCTTTTGTGCATAGAAAACGATGCTGTCATCTATTTAGTAAAAAAAAAAGAAAAAAAAAACTAGCTGTATACTTTAGTGTTGAATAAATCGAATCAACATTTATTTATTTGCACAAAATTGCCAATCTTGATAAAATTAGGTTTCTGAATGTGTTTTTAACTTTAAACATAATTGTTCATATTAAATTAAACATCTCAAACATAGTAAGTATCGAAATAGTCCATTTAGCCATACTAAAGACATAGCAACAAGCTCCCATTTGATAGAAAAAAATATATTGAATATATATATTTTTTAGGTTAATATTACGTTTACATATATTCATTCATTGGAATAATATATATATATATATACTAAATTGTAAACTTGTTTCAATCTTTTGATTGACGGTATCAATTTGATGTAGCAATTAATTCGTTGAATAGGTTAATACTAACCAGCTTGAAAATTGAACGTTTAAATAAGTATCATGTAGATTTAACAATCCATCACGTAATTAATTAACATTTCAACAAAGTCTACATTTCAATAAGTTTTTATAACTTGTATCAATTAATTATGTACTTACAATTACTATTAAGTTACATCAGTAAAGTTTCTTTCATTATTATCTTATTATTTCGACAAACTTCTTAATGTACACAACGGAGAACAAACAGAGGAACTTGAAATCCATACCGCAGGACCGAGGATACCCGAAGCTAGCGAGATCGAGATTGAAATATCGGTAAAATTTCAAATCACCAGGAATATACAATATTCGAGCCGAATTAATTAAAGCGGAAGAAACGACACTAATCAAGGAAATACATAAATTGATAAGGGCTTTGTGGAGAAAGAAGGAGCTCCCAAGGAATGAAAAACCTCAACAATAGTTACGATTTGAAAAAGGCGATAAATCGGACTGTAATAATTACCGTGGAATCTCGTTACCTCCAACCTGTAACAAAGTATTAAGTAATATTCTGTTAACACGCCTAAGTGTATACATAGATGAAATAATTGGAGATCACCAATGTGGATTTAGAAGAAACAGATCCACGTTGGACCAGATTTTCGCCTTGAGATAAATTTTGGAGAAGAAATGGGAATACAATGGGACGGTTCATCAGCTATTCATTGATTTTAAGAATGCTTATGATTCTATCAAAAGGGAAATGTTATAAAATATTTTGATACGATTTGGAATTCCGAAAAAAATGGTTCAACTAGTGAAGATGTGTGCCAGTGACCCCATAAGCAGAGTACGGATAGGCAATAATATGTCAGATAGTTTCAAGATTCGCAAACGGATTGAAACAAGGCGATGTCTTATCACCACTACTGTTTAATTTTGCCTTAGAACTTAGAATATGCGATTTTAAATATTTAAGAGGACAATAAGGAACTATCATTGAATGTTATAAAGATGTTCTCGGGATATCAGCCAGGTGAAGTCCGACGATAGAGCCGACGTTTCAAGAACAGACATTGTTGTCACCTTCAGGGCAAGTGTACTGAGACCAGTTCATGCGTACTGTATATAGGAACGGTAGGGGGGCGGAGATTAACAATCCGTGACTCCGGTTAGTCGGCCTATAGCTTGACGCTGATTGGTCGTTTTCATGTGTGCTTTCCTTATGACTGGTGTCCAAGTCTGACTAAGTTGAAATCTCTGTTGACATAATACCAATACCAAATTGCCTCAATCCTCTCCTCAAAAGGTTCCTAAAGAGACAAGTCCAAATAAGATAATCCATGAACAAAGTAATAGTAATTACTCTCCTTCAACCACTCGTAAGCTACCTAAAGTAAATAACCCTGTTATTCATTCCAGTCCGTATTCTCCCATATATGCCACTAAGTATTCAGATCCTCATACTGATATATATATAACTGCATAAATAATGACGAAATAGAAGTAGATAATAATAATTTGGCAAATAAAAGTAATTTGGATACGCAAAACTCAAATGCCGAAACACATAATTTGAAATTCACAATTATTATAAAAAAGATCAAACCTGAGCTCAGAAATCCTTTAAAATTTTATCACCTAATAAGAAGACGTAATGCTGAACTAAATGTCACTGTTTTTCCTACTTTAAAGCAAACAGGATTAAAGTTAATTTTCAAAGATAATTCAAATAAAGAAGAATTTCTCAAATCATTCAAAAATAAAGACTTTGGACCTTTCGCAGAAATGGATATTTCTAATGAAAAAATGTCGTCCCCTCAAAAAGCCACTACTACTACAACATTCACATGCGTAGTTAGAGGAGTGGACACAAGTTTGAAAATAGATGATCTGAAACACCATCTCATTAAAGATAGGAAAATGCCATTAACAAACATCACACGTATTAGAAACGATAAGGGCCCAACTACCTTGATTAGGTTATTTACAAAAAAAAACAGAATTAGTGAGTTTTCTTATCTCAAATGGCATAACTATTGGCTTTTCTAGACACAAAGTTGAAGAATCTATTTCAACAGGAAGACCGATTCCTTGTTATTCATGCTACCAATATCATACCAATTTTCCCTGCAAAAATGATCCTACTTGTCACAAATGTGGAGGCCAACATTTGAGTTTTTCATGTAAAAAGCCACCTAATAGGAACTATTGTGCTTCTTGTAAGGTATCAGGGCACCGTACGGGGGCCTCAAATTGCCCAGTAAGGCCAAACATCAGAAACAATTTTCTGCATCAAAAATTATTCAGAACAAATACTAACATCACATACAGTCCAGCTCAACAGGAACAGGAAGTTTTATCGAAAAAGATAGACAATGTTAATCCTAAAGACAATGATCAAAATAAACGTCATAGTCAGATCTCAAGAAATGAATTAGAATCTATCTTGACAGAGCATTTGAATAGGATCACCAAATGGGTATCTACAATTTTCACTTTGGGCATTCCCCAAACTAAGGAATCTCTAGATAGGATTTCGAATGCAATGAACTCAGCGTCTGAGGAGATATTTCACTTCAGATTAAACATACTACAATCTACGGATGGCCATCTCTACGTGGGACAGCAGCCTTTTACTAAATATAAAAAGAACAACTCAAAAAAGTAAGGCTCACATAAGAATTCTCACAAATAAACTTCCAACACATATTATTATAGGGAACATTAAAACTTCAAAATTCTAATTACTTTTGATATATCTAATTAAATTTTCATATCAAATAAGTACGTTCGTCATCTGGGTGACAAATAGAAGGATGAAGAAGACCGAAGACCAGTAAGAGATTAATTATGTTACGAGCTCACACAATACCATTTCCTCACATATTTAATCCTACCTCATACCAAACACTGACTTAATTCAAATATGTGGCTCATATAATTAATTCATTTATTGTTCACTTTTTGTTTATTTTGTTTATTTAATAAGTAATTAACTAACAGTATTCCTGTGCAATTCGGGTACGCAAGTGCTCTTTAAAGAACGAAATCTAAATCAATTAAATAACTTACAAATTATCGTTGTGCCTTCTCAGATATCCGGTTCTTTAATACAAATACAATTTAATATTCAAACACATTCTAAATTAAATCAAAAGGACGAAAGTGGCTTAAAATAGCCAGAAGTCCCGCCGTGGTGACCCCTTTTAGTGGGCCCATGGCAAAAGTGGCCCTGCGGGCCCATACTACTTGACTTGACTTGACATTATTAGGTTTTTGTAGTATGGCAAGAGATTCTTTTATTATCTTATCCCAGTAATTGGAACTCTTTGAGATAATTTTAGTTTCAGAAAATGAAATTCTATGCCCTTCTGTTATGCTGTGTTCTGCCAGGCCTGATTTCTCCGGATAAAATAGCTTGATGTATCTTTCATGCTCCTCGTATCGATGTTCTACTGTTCGTCCTGTTTGTCCTATGTACGTTTTTCCGCATTCACAAGGAATGCAGTATACTCCTGGTGTCTTAAGACCCAAGTCGTCTTTAACTGGACGAAGTAAGTTTCTGATTTTTGACGGCGGTCTGTGAATGGTTTTGATGTTAAGTCTCCTCAGGATTCTTGCAACCATTCCAGAAAGTTTACCAGTGTAGGGCAGGACTGCAATATTGACTGGATCTTCCGTATCTGAGGTGGTCTTCATCTTGCTGGAAAAGGTCCTTTTTAGGGCAAAACGAATGTCATCTTTCTTGTATCCATTCTGCAGAAAGGTCTTCTTGAGATGTGCAAGTTCCCTAGGCAGGCTTTTTTGGTCTGAGATGGCTCTTGCCCTAAGTGCAACTGTGCTTATGACTGTATTGCGTTGCGATTTATGGTGAAAACTGTTTCCATTAAGATAAAGGTCGGTATGGGTAGGCTTCCTATGAACACTGTGGCCCAGACTTCCATCAGGATTGCGACGAATGAGGATGTCTAGAAATGGTATGCAACCCTCCGTTTCTGTTTCCATGGTGAACTTGATGTTGCTATGTTGATTGTTGAGAAATTCAAGGAACGACTCCGGAGAAATCAGGCCTGGTACAACACAGCATAACAGAAGGGCATAGAATTTTGTTTTCTGAAACTAAAATTATCTCAAAGAGCTCCAATTACTGGGATAGGATAATAAAAGAATCTCTTGCCATACTACAAAAACCTAATAATGTCAACAGAGATACAGGATTTCAACTTAGTCAGACTTGGACACCAGTCATAAAGAAAGCACACATGAAAACGACCAATCAGCGTCAAGCTATACGCCGACCAACCAGAGACACGGATTCTTAAGCTCCGCCCCCCTACCGTTCCTATATACAGTACGCGGCACCGTTTGGCAGCTGTGTGGCCCTCAAAACGCCCGTGATGTGATGACGCCAACAGGGAGTTGTATTCACCAGCGAAGAATAGCCGTCTCCTGATACCCACACGAAGACTGGAAGAAGCAGTCCATTTAACTATGGAAACTTGGTGAACGTGGTCAAGGTAGCCGCGGTAGCAACTGGCCGGGAAACCGGACGACAGCGAAGCGAAGTACCTAGTACCATTAGTAAGCACGTTGGGCTCAGCACCATTTATGGTCGACTGGAAAGAAGCAGCCAGAAGCATGACGTTCTGATAGAGCATGCCGAGGCACGACGAACTTGGTCAGCGGCAACCGTGGTAGCAGCAGTCCGGGAAACCGGGCAACAGCGAGGCGAAGCGCCCAGCACCATCTGTAGTCGTGGAATGGCAA
>JAGDQP010061530.1:0-12025 GCA_022664845.1 Lepisma saccharinum
ATAATCATTTGATTTATGCCCATTTGAAATTTTGGTAACTTTACTTTCGGTTTGTGAACGGAAATGTGAGAATTGGGATCTTTCTTGTCTGGAGTCATGACCTGGCAGCATTGTTTGATTTGATTGTGCAGTTGTTTTTTTGTAATCTCCGAGTGAAAAGGAGTGTGTTAGATAGATCTTCATTAATATTTTAACTTAAGAACACAGATCTGAGTTCTGAATTTAAAAAGTATAAAATTTTAGTAAAGATATCTTCGAATATGCTTACTCAATTGTCTGGTAGGTAAAGTAAAGATGCCCGCTAATGAAATTATATGAAGTCGCCTTCGCCGGTACCAGTTTTAGCTAAGAAACTTTAAATACTATTTTGGAAACAAGATTCGTTACTTCTCATCTACTATCTCTATGGGAGAAATAAGAGAATATATTTTGGGTTTCCTCCTACTCAGAATTTTAAAAGTTTTCAACTGTTGAGAAGTAATATGTTATTCAAAATTACTTCCAGTGTTACTTATTTTGTCGGTTCAGAAATAAATGCAATTATTTTTAAATTATTTTTGTAGTTTAAAGAGAAATTTTCACCGTGCAGGGCTAAATCTATTTACTTGGAACACGGGCTGCCTGTATGTTCCAAATGCTGTGCTGTGCAATAGCCATAATCGGTAATTGAATTTCCCCTCAAATTTATCGTTATGAATTTTGTATTCACATTTGCGTTCTGCAATGTTATTTTCAAGGTTTTAACTTATTTTAGCTACATCTATGGTAATAAATTCATTTTTAAAAGCCCACAATCGCTTCAATTCCGGTATAATTTTAATATATGCGCTCAGTGGTAGTCTGGGTTCGTTTCTCCTTCACCTACAGACTAAATTAATTTATACGGATTAACAATCCGTAATATTGTTATAACCAACACGATCGTGTGGCTTTTTGTGAATTAAATGCATAAAAGTTTTAAGAACACATTAACAGAAATTATTCTACCATGAACATCTGTCTCTGTTGTACTAAATTCGGTATACATGGAACTTCTGTCTGTTTTACATTAGAAACTCTGATTGTTTAGAAGTATTCTATGAAGGTGCGTTCAGTGGAAGTGGTCCAACGTCGATTGTAGTTTTTAACTTCAATGATTTGTAAAAGTCAAGTTTCGAATTTATTGTCACAACCTGAAAGTATATGAAATATGTTTATCAAAAATATGCAGTGAAATGAAAATATTTTTTAATTGACAGTTCGGCTTCTGCCATAGCGATATTAAAAATGTGCACCCTAATTATTATATGCATACTTGTTCTGCTTACCGAAGGATTTAAAAATTGATTTCGAATGTGCAGATATGTATCATTGGGCCGAAATTACTGAAATTAAATTTATATTTTTTTTTGAATCGAAGTCACGATCTACCGTTATTATTTTCTTTAGTTATGTAACTGTCCAGACTTTGCCAGAAATGTTTTTCCTATCTTTCCCAGAGAAAATATTGTATATCAGAATCTCTTAGTTTCGGAAGCCTGAGTTTTTTTTGTATGGAAATAAAGAGTGAGCGAAAAGGTTTAATAACTTTCATTTAAATGTTTTAGCACGTAGATAGTACTTAAACATTTGAGTTGATGAACAAGGGACGAATTTTCACGAAAAAAAATATTTTTTGATTGCAGTTGCCATGTACAATGCAACTGATCTTGCGAACCATATTTTTTTTTATGTTTAAGTGAAAGAACGCAGTTCAGTCCGTCTAAATTTATTGTTTTTTTTTTTTATGTCTATTATTTCATGTCTATTTATGAACAAGTTTGATTCGCGCTGCTGGTATTTCATATATTCGTTACAGTACCCTTGAACACCAAGTGTTCTTTTCTGGCATATTTCTCTTTTTCGTTCTCTTTCTGTTATACAACGAATGCCACTGGCGTAAGCAACCGCTAATTGTTTTACTGTAGTGTACGTGTTTAGTATATTGTTTATGTACATGTTGGTGCATTCGTGCAGTATTTGGTTTTAATTATTTCACGCGATGTCTAAGTGTCATGTGGCCTCATGACTGATGCACAAATTTAAACTTATGTGCTCTTCTGCGTGTTTAACGATAAACTTTACTTTATCACTACCAGTTTCATGACAGGTTTTTCAGGATTCGCGCTACTCAAACACCTTTTCTGTGCTTCCGGGTGGGGTGTTCTTAAGGTTTTTTCTTGTGGTGAATTGAGGATTCTTCTCTCCCCTCCCCCCTTTTCTTTTCATGTTTAAGTGATGTCCTCTTTGAGTTACGTCGTCGATTGCCAAGTTTTAACGAGTCTTCGTGACATGAATATTTACAATTTTAATAATTACGTGTTTACCTAGGTGTTTTATTTAGTTCTTAAATGTTTCTTTAGTATAATGCTGTACAGGTCCCGTGCCTTGAGGTATTCTACTCGTAAAATGCATAGGGGTGAGTGATTACCCAGGTTGGTGAAACTGTCTTTATTCGAATCTTACCTTGATTGAGAAGTTTCAGGTAGCCAGTTTCCAGTCTGCGTGTCATTGATGGTCTCTTTTAGAGTTTTACCTACTGCCGGTTACAATATGAAATTTCACATATCATGTTTTACCCTTCGTTAGGGAAAATCTCCCATATTAGTGAAGTATGGCGAGGCTTCACGAGTGTGCGACCGGAATTATATTTTAACATATTTTGCAGTTTTGTGCTGCTATGTTTGCGGCGCTTGCCTTTTTTTGTCTTTGGTAACGCGGGGATTTCTTACAATCTGAAGGAAATGCAGATGGCCAAGTGGTGTCTTCCATTCTATCGCTATTCCTGATATTATCTTAATTTGGTTTCACAGCATAATTTGTTAGAATTTATTTTTTTAGTAAAACCTTATAAATTGTTATATGAAAATGATATTGGTTTCAATTAAGTCAGTACAAGCTCCGAGGAATTTTCAAACAATTAAATCACAAAAGTTTTCCCACAATATTCCAACACTTAAATGTAATCATACCCATGACTACGGATCCTACTCAAACTAAATTAAAATTTCGTAATTATTATCAAACATCACGTACTCCAAATACCACGTCTTTAAATTTCTTGTACCCTTTACCTTCTCTTTCCGCATCGGCATTTGTACAAATGTGAATCTGGCATTACACAGGACGAGTTAAAAATATAAATGTTTCAATTGCGTAATTATTTGCCTAATATACTAGGTGGTTTGAGAGTAGAACTTTTCTAACATTTATACAATGTTGGTTTACTTCTGAGCTATTTATCTTCTGACTGTGTTAGCTTCCTTTAATCGTATTCTATTAACTACACCGGTGATCCTGAGAACATAAAATATTGGCGTTTTATTTATTTCTTGACCTTTTGTTATATTATTTTTAGGGAAAAGTGGCAAAGACTTAGCACTGTTTCATCTGAAATGACTTGTTCTGGCAGAATTATTCAATTCTTGGACGTGCGAATTATGATATATGCACTCTATATGCGATGCTATTCGTTATACGAATGCAATGAACTTTTTTGTGCATTTTATCTGTTTATCGGCAAAACTGTTTTGATATATTTAATCATCTTTACCGTTGATATGAGCTCCTGGCGTGTGGTTATGCGCATTTTGGTGTATCATCTACTTTATTGTATATTAAAGCTTAAAGTTCAGTTCGCATAGGAGCTCAACTTACTGCACTTTTATAAAGTCAATTTTGTGCTCGCTAAGTTGATATTTTATACTCTTTTATTTTCTTTACACGATCCATTTTTATCTGGGAATGATTCCTTCCTTCAATTTCATGAAAGCACTATGAGTTTCACCAATAAAGAATAGTACCTACGCTGATGATTCTGTATAACTAAATAAGAGTGTTTTAGATATCTTTACTTTGTTTTATTAGGTTTAAAATTTACCCTTAAAATCTATTTACATTTGTAAAGATCTACGTGTCGTTGTTGCGGTGTCGCGACATGCTAAACTCGTACGTAATAAAGGCGTCCCTAATTATTTATTTAGCTTTATTTTGCCATGAAATTTTCAGATGCCACTGATTGTTTGAGATCCCGGAAAAACTTTACTCTGAATGTGTGTGTTACTTATTACTACATATTTTCTTTAGTAAGGATTCATACCGTGTCGGGAATAGCAGTTCTAATGTAAAATTCAAGGGAAAATGTGAAAAGTCTTTAGCGTCCACAGTGCGAAGCAAAGTCTTCTAGCACCTAGATCGTCATTGTATTGGTACCAACATTTAGAAAATGTTTTCATAATATTTTGTGAAGAATTATCTCTGGTCTTCTGCAGTGACATTCGTAGCCTGCTTCGTGATCTGTGAAGCTAGGATTGCTGTGTGACTAACGATGCACTCTTAATTAATGCATAAAACCGAAGTTTAAAATATTTTTTTATTCCATTATGGTAAAAACTATTCAGCTGTTACACCTGCATATTCAATCCAATTGTATATTCACTGCGCATGGTCGTGAACTATATTACACACTAGAACTGATTTTAAACAAGATTTAGTTCGCTGGTGTCTGGAAACTAATATGTTCCAAGACTATTGCTTGGTATACAAAGATGTCACACAATATTCCAAGATTGCCTATGTGAATGGAGCCGCAGTCATGAACACTGGGAAAGAGTAAGTTGGCCAAAACGACAAGTGCTTAAAGTAGGAATGAAGAACGTACATTATCATACATTAGTTGCCTCAATACATGTGTTGTTACCAGTAATGCACAGTATACATTGGCGTAATGAAGCAGTTGGACAAGTCTTCAAACAAATACACTGACTGTTTGTAGAACCTGTGTGAGGCAGTTCAAAATGGGTATAGAAATAATCTGGAAGATGGAATGCTTTAGGTTCTGATATCAGAAAACGGTTACAAGTTAATTAACTTTAATGCACAAAATTGAAATTGATTATAAACATTCCCATTCGCGGCAAATTATTCCGAAAGACGGAAATGGTAGCACCGAAACCCTCCACAGCTGCTTTAGTTGCATGCATGCATGCGGAGATCGCTATTAAAATTTGAAAAGCAGTCACTCCCCAGAGCGGGACATTTCCGGGGACTTGACAGACAATACTTTCTTTGTTATTTTGCAGTTCACGTCTTCGTAGCCCTGACCAGTGTCAAATGCTACTACCACCTTTTAGAACTAATCAAGTTGGTTATACTTTCATTTGGTAGTTTTATGCGAGTCCGTCAAATTTAGGGGGGCAGACAACATCGTTCAATTCAGCAATTTGTTGAATTTATTTTGAGTTTGTGTATATGCGGCATATAAGGTCCATCCAATGCGGTTATTCAAAATTTACGCCGTCTCTCAAAATTTGCCGCTGTAGGTCCGGTCCTACGTGGACAACCACCCGTAGTGAAATGTTCGATTACTTTGAAGTTGATAAGGCCGGTAATTAATTGAACTGGATTGGTCTATGGCTTTTAGGACTTTAATGTAGACTCGAGAAATCATCTAGCGCAAAAAAAAAACAAAAAAACAATAATATTGAAAAGATCAAACGGATATATGTTTGAGTACTAATCTTTGATAGGTGTATTTGATGGAAAGTCTTATTTCCTTGGACAAATATGTTAGCATAAAATTATCGACGTAGGTATTAAACTTACACAAAGCTGCGAGCGACTAATTTGAATGATACAATTATTGTTGAGGAAGTGGCCCTGAAAGTTTTCAACTACAAGACGGCCATGTTTGTACGATAACTCAGTACTAACATTACTTATGTATTTCAGGAAAATTGTCGAATGGTGATCAACGATGAACTTCAAGAGTTTGATCTCATTTCACTGAAGCATGTTGAACAATGTCTCAACAACTTTGGTTGCCGTGGTAATTATTGATTGTGTAATTGCCGACAAATGGATGGACAGAGCAGAAAAGAAGTATTTCTAAATGTATATGCTAAAGTGTGAACAGCAAGACTCACCGTGTGTTGATTTCGCAGAACGTGCAATGTATTGCAATATTTACAATTTAACACTAAATTATATTATACTTAAACCTATTAGATTTTTATTTAAGGTTCAAAATAGTCTACTCATTTTGAGACTCAACCGAGCACTAACTGTAAAATAATTTCTAACTGCTTTCACTAAGACCGAATTGTTTCTCGAACTGCATGCGAGCTGCAGACAAATTTTCAAGAAATTAAATTTGCTAACAGTTCCATGTTTGTACATATACGAGGTGTTAAAGCTGATAAAAGTAACCTTGATGGCTACACTACACACTCTGATATACATAGACACGACACAAGAATGAAAAATGATCTTAGACAAATGTCCCACAGAACAAAAATTTTCGAAAGATCACCGCATTACTTCGGTATAGCCCTATACAATAAATTGCCACACACTTTAAAAAACATTAAGGATATCAATATATTTTGTCGTGAAGTTAGGAAAATGTTGAAAAACAAAGCTTACTATACAGTTGATGAGTACTTGCAAGACTAAATATTATAAGGGTAAAGAAAATAGGTGATAATGAAAGTGAATTATGTCGAAAAACTGCTACAAAACAATTTTCTATGTATTCTATGTAATTTAAGAAAGTATGTATTCTTATTATGGACATGTTCTATACCATATGTGCAAATGAGTACAATGTATTGGTCTAAGGAACGCAATAAATCAAATCAAAATCAAATCAAATCTACTAAAATCGAAGTCCTGAATTGAAAAGCATCCCATGTTTATCAGAGTAATTTTTTCAGAAGGAACAAGATCAGTGCATGGCCTTCGTTTGTTTTCCTCCTCAGCGGAAATAATTTTATATTAAAAAAGTTTATGTAGTGCGATTAGGATGTAATATTAATTCTAATGGATATTCTTTAGAAAATAGATATCAACAAACAGAAATTTGCAAATACGAAAAAAATGGACTTAGGGCGATTTACAATTAGAGTCTGCAATTCAATATGGTGTTTGAAGCCGTTGTGAATTGACATATTTGAGACAGTCCTTAAATAATTTTCAGATATCGTAAATATTATCTCCGTGGATGAAACTGGAGAGTTAGTTGTTTCGCCAAATTGAAGGATATTAACGGTTTAATTATTAAATTGGTATAGAATGCAATCATACTTAAATATAGATCTTGTTATCTCCATGTAGTGTTTTCATAACTTAATATTACAATAATTTATAAAAAATCTGACAACATCATAAATATGAGAAGCTTCCCTTCGAGTTATAACAGAGCCGTATTTATTACTTACAACGATATGAAAAACAAAACTTCACTATTTTGCCCCAGACACTTCGATAAATACCAGAATTAATGTTTTCTGCTTGCATTTCTTAGGGGCCTATATTCTGAGGATATTTTATGAAGACAAAGGCGAACCCAAAATTATTTGCAACTGAATGTTTTGTTGAACACTCCTTTTCCGGGAACGGGAAAGTAGTTCTGAACAATGTATCAAAAGTATATAAAAATGAGCTATCTTTAGACGTGATATTCGATTCTTGTTAGATACTACAGAATAAACAATTTTTCTCTAAAGCAAGGATTTCAAAAACATCATTTATTGTGCAAAAGAAAATTAAATTTGCTATAAATTTCGACCTAGCGATTAATTAGGTGTTTGAAATATATCCACCACGCAGTTACAATTCCAGGATTACCGGTACCAATATTGTGATATTGGAAACTTAATGTAAAGAAAATGAGGCTAAAATGAATGAGCCAACGTCAAACTAACCACAGCTTCAACATAATATCTTGGCAATTATAACCGTTTACGCAGTGTTTGTGTTGAATTTGTTCTACTTATTACTATGCACAACTTCGTCACAATAGCTCAGAACCTTTCAAAATATGATAGTAACCTACCACTTTCATTGATATTTTGTAGTTATTTAAGGAATAGGTATGAATATAGAATCCAACCTCCTTGGGTATGGTTTGTCTAGCAATAACGTCATCACGAGCATGTCTTCACTGGCCACCACAAACAATGTTGTGGCTTATTTGTTGCAGATAAATCTCTCGGAACAAAGATTTTTTTATGTATTAGTCTCACCGCAAAAAATGAATGCTACTGAAATATTGACATAGTGTATAAGAGGTATGTGCGTGTTTTTCCTGAAATGGCATCACCACGAAAATCGGTTCCATAAAATCCTCCGCAGACGATGACGTAAACATTTTTGTTTTGTTTCTGCCATATCACAAACGAATTCTTTCATACTCCACATCACAAAAATGACTTTCGCTCCTCCGTAGTGTTTAGTTGTAAAGCATTTTTTTCTCTTACAGTGTTTCCTGTTGCTTCATTTTGTATCGGTTCTGTTTCCCCTTTGTGCAATGCATTCTGGAGCAAGTACCATTTTAACTACACAAAATTAGTAATATTATGTGTTTTGGTGTGCTTTTAGGTACCTTGAGTTAACTCCTTACTGAGTTTTTGTGCGACATAACATGACACCGAGAAACCATGTCTAAGAGAAAGAAGGGTAAATTAGTCAATATTGACAAACATGTTAACTGTTAAGTAGACAGAAAAATAGTATCAACTAGAACATATGCCTTTTTGTGTTAAGAACATTCATATGAAAAACTCATCTACCCATCAAAACCAAAGATGTAGATGTTGGCTCTGGATACATGATTCTTTGCAGTGACTTAGCAGTAAAATGTTTGCTTTCCCTCTGACATCTATATTTAATTAATTGATGATTATAATGGGCTGGGAGAAACCATTATCGTAATGAGGGTAGATCTCAGAAGCTCTGTAGAAATAGATTCCATAAACGAAAACTTCAGAGGTTAGCAACAAAAAAAAAGCGAAAAAACGAAGATAAAGTCGTTTGTAGCGGCGAATCTACTCGTTCTAAGTTCCACGCAAGTAAAATCAAGTACACCTCCTTCTTCTGTGATGCAGACGACAGATTTGATGTACTGCTATCTTTTATTCCATGGAAATAAGTAACATATTTCGTGATGCAGCTGTTGCCATATGCGACATAATTGTTGGCTGAACCTAGCAGTGGTGATATGGTCGCTACATAAGCGAAATACCAAACAAAATGTTTGGTTCAGCCATAAAATCCTGTACGTAAATTACAGAAAAAGGAACTTATGCATTACTAATTGGCATCGTGCTCTCAAAGGTATCTTTAGGATACACTGCAGACAGAAAACCCTCTGTATGCAAATTAGCCGGATTTAACCAGACTTGTGTTTTGTCGTTTTATCGTACTTTTAGTTGATGGTGTAGAGAAGAAGGTACGCACCTCACGGAAGATACAATCTTCTTATTCAACAGTCTCACTGATGTGGAATGAGCTGTGTATGAATATCTCTGAACAGAATCAAATATGCTTAGCTAGAGCAGCATCTATTGTAAGGACACCCATTTTCAAGTCTTTCCTAAAATTCAGTGAACAGTTTACCACTAACAGTCATAAATAGACCGTTCCTGCAGTGTTGACAAGGTTTGGAGGAATGGTAATTGAAGGGTTTAACATCGCAATAGAAAAATCTGTGGATGCAAGTACACCAGCATTATCACTATCTCAAGGATTAAGTTCAACTGCGTAAAGCGTAGACGAAAGAGTAAGGGTCAAGGCAAGTCCCGCAATTACCTTGAGAATGAAACGCTCATGTCACTTTACATTGGCTTACTTATATACAGGAAAACGAGGAAGAAAGGCGTTATAGAATCACTAAACTTATTTCGTTTATGCGTATATTACGATAGAGATCGAGAAGTGTGACCAACATTAACCAATGAACTTTGTCAATAATTTAAAGACGATAATGCTGTATGTCCTCAAGGACTAGTTTCACATCGGTTTACTTGCGATTCTAAAGATAATATTAACCATAATTAATCTTCAAAAACTTCTCAAGAAGTGTTTAGTGGAACTGCCATGTCAATAATTCAGAAAGTGTCGCCTATGTCAGTGTTCCTCAGTTGCTGGTAGGTGATATGGAATGTACAAATAAGATCATTGCTATTGGTACAAAACCAGTGAAGAAAATACATGAAATTACAGTATCTGAAACTGAGATTATAGAGTTCAGTACACAGCACATATTTTTTTTTCTGACACGTGACTGAAACAAATAGAAATAATTGATCTAGAAGTTCTGAAATCACACAGGGCATTGCCTGGGGTACATTTTATTCTACAGCTGATGTAATTCCCCATCTATTTAATACCGAGTGTATACTACTTCCCTCACTGTATGATTCGATAACTTTACAGCTCATTAAACATTCACTGTCGTCAATGAATACAATCAAGGTAGCTGTGATTACGTGTAATCAACCATTGTGCTATAACGAAACAGGTACAAATTCTACGATGATATATATGGAGAAGACAAAGTGGTTGAAATGATAGGTGAACACCATATAGAAATGTCTGTGCTGAAAGTAATAGGGGACTGGGTCACAGGAAATGGATGGGCATAACTTCTTTAAGAATCAGAGGTCTTCACTTCTGGTAAAGTTCAAAATGTCTTCGATTTATTCAAGTTGAAAGAAAAAGTTACACACACGGGGTTACATACGCAACTACGTATCTACTTTTGAGACACGGACATGAATATAGTGTGTTTACAAAGTGTGATAAGCAGCATATCTTCGATAAGTGGATTACCAAATTCTACCAGTTCAATAATCGGTACCGAGTGTTTTATCTGGAGTCATTTCCTTTCCACTTTTAAATAATACTCGGAGGGTAAACTTTGAAATGTTCATCATTTCATTAACGTTTTTGTGCCCATAGATGTTTCTACTCATCATTCCAACTATTCAAGTCGGATGTCAGTTTTCATTAGAATTTTGTAAGAATTAAACACCAAACATCCATCTTCCAATAAGGATAGAATATAATCTTCATTTTAACCCCATTCGAGCTACATGGCCTGCCCACCTTAGTCGTACGAATTCATTATTTTTACAACATCTGGTGAGTCGTACAGTCCGAGGAGTTCTTCATTATGCAGTCTCCTCCACTCTCCAGTCATCTCGTCCCGTTTCGGCCCGTATATCTTTCTCAAAGCCTTATTTTCAAATACTCTTAATTTATGTTCATTTGCTAGGGTCGTTGTCAATAGTTTGTTCATTAATTTCATTTTTATTAACCTTGTAGGACATTCGAGGTGAGGTTACCAATTTTGAGAAACAACTCAGAAAATGCGCAATTACACAAAATTTATTTATAATAATTCCGTTCGTGAATATTCATTTGTTCAATCTGTTCATTGAAATATGTAAAGGAAAGTACAACAAGCAAGGAAAATCTAGTTGTACATTATTAGAAAAGCAACAAGTATTCGAAAAACAACTTCACTGCTTGTCAACAAAATTGCCATATATTGATCTGTTGAGAATATTTGAAACAGTTGTTAGTTTAATGCCTGCCGTGTCAGAATTATTGAAGGTAAGGAGACTGAATAAATTAATATTTATTAATACGGTATTAATTTAGATCGATGAATCGCATAAATAAATACTTAGCTACATGAATACATAAATAATGTAATACATATTATATTTATGAAAGTATATTCTGCCTCGCATAAAGAACGTAAAATTCGAAGTATAACAGCCATTCTGTCTGATGGTAACCCGAATTATTTTGAATTCAATTTAATATCTTTTCAAAATCTCATTTTCGTTCGGTACACCATGCTATTTTCTTATTTTTGGAATTTGTTCAAAAGGAGTTTGTAAAAGTAGGTGGATAAAACTAAGAAAAAAATGATAGTCCAAAGATACAGGCCCGATTATACCTGAAATTCATAAGTAAGAATTTGAAACTAGCCCAAATAAAAGTATACATATAAGTTCCCCTAAACCTTGGGAGCATTGAAAACTCTTTGTAATACAAATATTAGCAATCAGTAATATACTATTATATGCGCAGCTCTGTTGTTCAATTACGTATCAAAATTATATTAACGAGTTAACGTCTGGAATGTCTAGCAATCCTAAGAGATTTTTGTCCCTCATAAACTCAAGAAGATGTCAGTCACGTGTTCCGACAGAGT
>JAGDQP010061531.1:0-12025 GCA_022664845.1 Lepisma saccharinum
ATGTAACAAAATTAGAAGTGTGCAGGATGAGGGTTAAGAAAAGATTCTTGAAATTAAACTTCGTCTCCATCCCATCTTCCATAGCACTCCTATTGTTTCCCCTCCCTCTGCTCCCCTCAATAATATCACAATCACACATCAGGTTAAAAATATTCGTGAGTGGGTTTGATGAATTGAAGATGATGTGTTACAAGCTTTTGTTTTAACAGAGCCATAATGTACGCACATAGGTGTGTAGATATTTGAGTCAGGTTATGAAAGTATGATTAATGGATCAAGGTTAAACTCATTTATTTTACTTCTTTTTGCAACTTCATCAAGAATGCTATGCAATCATTACTTCAGAAAATCATATTATTTAAATATCTCGCATATATGACAGGATTCTTTCTATTCTTTAGAAGACATTCTGCATTCCAAATATATTTTAGGAGAAGTTACAATGAATGTGATTAGATCGGGTTCTCCTTTCTATTTGTTGAAAATAGCATGTCTGAATTGTTAATGGTGACAAGTTTACTTACGAGACAGCAACACCCGATATTCAGGATATTTAGAAATAGTACATAGTCTTGCCAACTATCTGATAGGTGAGAAAGAATTCTATTGAGAAATGATTTAATTATGATGTGAACACAAAGTGTTCGTTTTTCTCTTTTCGTAATATAGCAACATTCCTTTCTACTTTGTATTAGAA
Organism: Lepisma saccharinum; assembly: GCA_022664845.1. Taxonomy (NCBI): domain Eukaryota; kingdom Metazoa; phylum Arthropoda; class Insecta; order Zygentoma; family Lepismatidae; genus Lepisma; species Lepisma saccharinum. Next base: position 698 of record JAGDQP010061531.1, read on the forward strand.
TCAAAAGTGGGTGTGTTGATGACAAATGTTAAGATGAGGAATGTCATCATTCGATTCTTATTAGGTATATGACCTTGCAATCCTTACAAAAGAATAGGAGGGTATGTTACATAGATAGGAATAGAAGTGGGTGCGGAATTCTAATTAAGAGGGGATGAAGCGGATGAAAAATTCTTCAGCGATTGATCGCCAGAACAAAATTATAATAACGTTTTACGTCAACTATTATTTTCAACTTCAAGTTAGTAAAACTGGATGTGGACCCTATTGTTGAAAAGAATTTACCTTCAAAATGTTTCACTTTGGAATAGTACTACATACAAAATGAACAGACAATCTCGATAATAATAAATGGAATATTTTCGAGAAATCTATAACCTTACGTATGAAATAAGGATAATGATTATTCTTGAAATTTTGTATAAGAAATTAAGACATTTTATAAATATGTAGATATGACTTTTGTTATTTTCTTTAGTACAACTAAATTTATCTGCTTATGTAAAACTAAAGACTATAATAAAGAATATCATGTATATTACATAAAATAATAGTATGTACAAATCGTAGATAAGCTTCTGGTTGGCCAAATGGTTACTACATTCACTTTATATGTACAGTTCATGGTCTCAAGTCAAATGGCGATGGGATTTTATTAAACGTACTGGTTGGACGTCTACTTTAACAAAATCTGTAAGTCCCATCTTTAGATCCAACAAGCTGTTTGAGAATGTTAGTAATAATAATTATTGAGTAAACATCAATATCATATATTTATTTACCTACAGTACATCGTCAATTTAAAAAAAAAAGCATTTGTTTGGTTTAGAGATTTTTTCAAATGTAAAATAAGATTCTAAACGCACAAAGTAGTTAAAGATATAGTCATAGTTAACACATATTTTATCGTTGCTAACCATGTACATGATAAAAACAAAAGGGCCAAGACAACAAAGTCTGACCTATAGATGCCAAAAACCCATGAATAAATTCAAATTCAAGCTAAAACAACAAATATTTTCAGTCTCACCTTAAATATGGGTACCTTGTATATTATCTACAAGAAGTATGGATTAGGGATTATTGCAATATAATATTACTATAGTTAAATAAAAAATGGCTGCTGCAAATTGTGATAAGACTGTACTTGTATATAAGCAATAGTAAATTATATGGGCCTTTTCGTAGCATAAGTCAGTATTTACAAATAATAATGGGCTGTATAAATGCATGGTATTTAATTCCTTTTATTCATGATAATGTTTTTCATAACATACTTTGTAAAAATCTGTTTAGAGAAGTTGCACAAAATAGCGAGTGATTCTAGCCTACTTTTTTAGGTTATTCATGCGAATGCTCCGAATTCACATGTAATGCAGATTAGCTTTCTCTGCCTCTCTGATCTCTAACCTGAAAGTTGTGCTCATGGCCTGAAATAAATGTGATTCTCCGAACTTCAAAGTGCCACAGACTATAAATGTTAGTACCATATAGAAATGTAAACAATTTGAAAATAAAAAGAAAGCGATGCCTTAAAAACTAAAGTAGAAGTACTCATAATAACATATAGGCCCTACGTAAAACTGGAAGCTTTTAAAACGCCAACCCTTTTGAATCAAGACAAAATATCATAATTTATTGGCCATTTCAGATGAAATTGGGAACCTTTTGGATCCTTATACAAACTTCTCTAAAATACTTTATTTACTAGAATAGTTTTCTCTATACTACTAGAATATTATGTTCTTTCTAGAACACTTACTCATGTACACATTACTTTGAAACTCAATAGTTTGAGAATGTATATTAACAAACATCAATTAACATTTCATATTATGTATTCTATAGTAGTCACGAGAAACCCTTTACAACAAACTGTAAATCTTTTAAATACTTTCATTCAGTTATAGATGAGATTTTACATTATGCTGATGTGAAAATTAATCCATAATTAATATTATTTTATCTTCATTGGAGGTAATTAAAAATCTTTTACATTATGTATAAGTAAAAGCATAATACCACATCATTACATGTAATATTCCCAGTTCTTTTACACCATACTAAATTTTCTATTTAAGGTCATAGTTATGGAATTTCACTACTGTAAGTATCTTCTCCCGATAGTCATCTTCCCTCAAATGATTCTATGTAGTACATACGACCTACATTTATATCGTCTTGAAAGAAATAGTTGATTCTCTCAATCAAACCGGTTGGGCACGGCACAACGACCCACTCTGGTGTCATCCTATTAAGCCATGTGAAGACAAAGGAACTGCGTTGTGCAAAATTCTCTAAACATTGGTGATTTTATTGCTAAAGAACCATAGTAAAAATCTCTTTTCAAGTTTCGTAATATGTTTAGGTACTTCTAATTTTATAAATGACTGAGGGCCTAAAAGGCGAGAAAGGAGGTAACTGAATGCCCTAAATTTATTTTTTCTCTTTTTCCGCCCTTTTGATCGTGGGTTAGGCTCTTGACGTTTATTTAAAATTCATGTTTGGCTCATAACAAGTCAAACAAGGGCTCCTCCTTTTCTGCATAATTAAAGTAATCAATATTTGTTCCCTATAGTGAATTGATTGTACGAACACGAAACCAAGACCGAACCTCGGCTTGAAACAAGACTGATATCGTGACAGCCTGTTAATAGAGAAGATAAACGTTAAACTTAATTTTGTTTGGACAGTTATATCTGCTATGACTTCAGCTGTCCCTAAGTCAGTCCAATACCTTTAAAAATTCACAACCATCCATGACCCAACCATGATTCGAATCCGAACCTCTTGGACGCTACCCTGAGGAACCAGACCTCACGGCCACTGAGGTCAGCATAAATTTAGACTGAGTGTATGCAGTCTGAGTCTCTTCTCATCTTGAGATCATGCCTAATTGCACTTACTATTTACTGTTTTGCGACAGAATTTATAATTCAATTTACTGTTTGACCTTTTGGAGTGGTTGTTTGAGTTTGAGTTACCTTTTAATGAAATAACATACTGTAATTATCATGTTTTATTGACATTGAGGGCATAATGAATTTTAGGACTACAAAAATAACAAGTAAGTAAAGAGGTTAACTTAGATCAATTAAATAACTTGTTCTTATTGCCTTATGAATCTAGTTGGTATAACCACCCGTTGGTACGGAGTTAATAAAATATGTTGACAACTCTAACAGCAGGACCGTTTTAAAAATTGTTTGATGACTGATATCTCCAGTGCACCTGCATGACCTGTCCCAGTACCTAAATGCTAGGTTTGTGCGGATAAGTACATCGATATCGATATAGAAACAACTTGAATTATTGATTGTATTGAAGGAGGGGGGGGGGCGTCTGTGGAGCCCGGTGCTTCTTTTACCTAGCCCAGTTTATATATATATAAAATATAAATTTTATAACGTCCAGAAGCCTTAACGTAAAATATTAAATTTTAGAAGTTGCTAACGCGTAAAAGAAGTGTTGAATGTTGAACCAGTTAATTATTTTTATGCTCTGCTGATACGTATTTGTAGAAAAATTGTTTTAGGCATGTCAGGAAATCAAAAATAAAAACTGTATTGTTATAATAAGGCTGCAACACTGACAACTAGGGTGCTGAGGTGGAAACCCCATCAGACGTTGTTCTAGGACAGCAGGCAATATTCGAATAGTGTTCGAAAAGTACAGACTATAGTGCCAAATCTAAATTTAAAAATAGGTTGGCAACACTAAAAAGTAAGTAGCTTGCGAAGTACTTAGCACCACCGTCGTTTTCTAAAGGAGCCGAAGAGTATTCATGTAAAATTTGGTGTAGATATGATGAATAGTATAGGATTATAGAAGAAGCCTTTGCAAGAATTGAATGTTTAAACAAGTAGCAAACACTGACAACTGGTTGAATTTCATCATTTTTTCTTGGAGATACATGATGGAGAAAGTCTGTATACAAATTTTCCTAGCTCTTGTGGCATGCTACAACCACACAGTAGTTTTCCACAAGTGGTGAAGAGTATTCATACAAAATTTGGTGTAGATATGATGAAAAGAGCAGAACCATTTCAAAGATTTTTTTTTTAAAGTTCGCAACACGAACAAACGGGACAGAAGGAAGCGATAGTGCAAAAGTGTAAGTGTGGATGAGTGAATGTGGAAGAGAAGACTAATAGTGCAAGTAGTGAGAACAGAAGAAGAAGTGATAGGACACTTCAACTTACAGAGAACTACGATATAAACCAGTGGCAGAAGAAGGGAAGTGGATACCAAGAAGAGAGAACGAAAAAACTTTGTGGCTTTATCATCAAACCCACGCGCACCTCACCTAACTAATTCCCTTCTTTTGTACTTACAGGAATAGAGAATAAGAAGAAAAGAAGAAGAAGTTCAAGTCTATGTTTGTCTCGTCTGTGTTGTTCATGTGATGTCTGTACCTGTGTAAATGTATTATGTAATCTATGTTCTATGTTTTTACAATAAAATTGAGGATACAGTAGATAGGCTTCACCCTCCCAAGCAAATAAAAATAGGTCCAGCAAACGAGGCCAGGAGAGCATTCTGGACGTCTGGCAAAAACCCGTCCCGCAACCTCAGAAGTCTTAGACTGATGAAATAGCTTCTTGGAATGCCGGAACTCCGGCAATCCAAGAATCTCTGGGGACATGCCTGCCCCAAGGGAAAAAGATCAAAACGGATCGTACTGCACGACCTTGAAAGTGCATAACTTGACTTGTGTTAAGGATACAAAGAGGCAGGCGTGGAATGCGGGTCCTAAATAAAAACAAATAATGTAAAAGAACAAACGGGGATAAATTTCGTGAAATTCTATCTCAGGGGAACATACTGGAAAAAGGCCGTATGCAAAATTTCACAGCTTCTACTTACATTAATTATTGAGTTCTCTTGATGAATCTGTGAATGAGTGAGTGAGTCTGTTCCATTGGCATCAATGAAAACTTGGGTTTTTGTCAAGGCGTACAACCAAATAGACGTTGTCTGAAGGTACTGAAGACTATTCATGGAAAACTTTGTGTAAATATGATGAACAGTGTAGAAGCGTTTCCAAAAACTTTTTAAGTTAGTAACACTGACAAACTGGGTAAGCTTCATAAAATCGTTTCTTAGGGGAGCTCTATGTGATGAGAAAAGGCAATAAAAATTTCACAGCTTTATCCTCATTAGTTACTGAGTTCCGTTGGTTATTCCGTGAGTGAATGAATCAGTGATTTGTTGGCAACACTGACAACTTGTGTTCTTAGCGGAGCGCTCAACCCATAATCGTTTTTAATAGTGGCGAAGAGTATTCATACAAAATTTCATGTAGATATGATGAACAGAGTAGACAAATTTGCAAAAAAATATGTTTTAAAATGTTGGCAACACTGATTAATTGGGGTGGATTTTGGGAAATCCGTTTTTATAATAGAACTTCATATGATGTGGAAAGACAGTATGCAAAATTATCTCTATCATCATTAGTCACCGAGTTCCATTGATTGTTCCGTAAGTGAATGAATCTGTGATTTGTTGACAATACTGACAACTTCGATTTTTGATAAAACGTTCAACCCGACAGAAATTGTTTAATAATGCCGAAGCGTATTCATGCAAAGTTTGATGTAGATATGATGAATGGTGTAGAAGGATTAACAAAATAAAAGAGGAAATCAAAATGTTGGCAACACTGACAAACGGGACTGAATTTCGTACAATCTGTTCTAAGTGGAACTTCATATGATATGGAAAGAACATATACAAAATTTCATTCCTCTGTCCACATTAGTTACTGAGCTCTGTTCGTTATTCCGTGAGTAAATGAATCTGTGATTTGTTGGCAGCACTGATAATTTGTGTTCTTGGCAAAACATTAAATTACACAGCCGTTTTCTAATGGTGCCGAAAATTATTCATGCAAAATTTGGTATTGTAACAATCCTCAGATGAAAAGACAGTTAACTAATTTCAGTCCTTTACGGCCAATAGGTTCGCTGTTATTTAAAGAACAACTCCAATCAAAAAATATATCTAGGAGTATCGGAATAGTTGACTTACAGTAACGTTAGTCAATAGCAAATAAACCGTACTCAGAAACGACTCTTGAATAAGTATGTTATTGTATTTAAAGTCTGACCAAGCCTGCCTCATTCATTCCAACATCATAATATAATGAATACATTATGATATCGGGTTATAGCTTTAGCAAACCAGGCCAGTCCGCATACACAATAACCCTGAGCGATCGTGTTGGATCCTATTAAACTTACTTAATACTAAATAGTATATTTCATGAGTAAAATTAAAACCAGATTCGAAACACAAATTTATTACAATTACGTTAAACCACATACAAAAGAAATGCAAACACAAATATGACTAGTCTACCAAAAAATAACAAAGTCACATACTCACAAATTGAAGCAAAATACGTCATCAGACTTCTCTGAAGTTCCACATCGCTTTTCCTTATTAAGATATAAATAGACGTATTCTAAGATAGAATTTACAACCACTCCGTGTCAAATCTTATGACGGTACCACTGAATGGTGTAGAAGTATTAGGAAGAAATGTATTTTTTTTAAAGTTGGCAACACTGTCAAACTGGTGAATTTCGTAAAATCCGTTTTTAGTGGAACTCTTCGTGCTGGTAGAAGACCGTATGTAAGATTTCAGAGCTCTGTCTACATTAGTTTCTTGGTTTCGTTGATTATTTTGTGAGTTAATGATATTCAATTATATATACAGGGTGGGGCAGAAATGACGGACGTTTTTTTAAAAAATCATAAAATCGTTATTTTTTTCAAAACAAAATATATTGGCACATTCGAGTTCGTATTGAAATAGCATTTTACAAAATCAAGTGTGGAAAACAACATCAGGCATATGGTGTTCGTTATCACTTATTCATTTCTGAAGACGTTCTTAGAAGTTGACATCCATTTTTTCCAACATAGCTGTGTCGATTAGAGCGACTTCCACGCGAATATATTCCTTCAGGTCTTTCAATGTACGGGGCCTTTACTTGTATATATGTGCCTTGAGGTAAACCCACAAGAAATAATCGCACTTGGACAGGTCAGCAGACCGAGGAAGCCAATGAATGTCCCCAAATCTGGAAATAAGGCGACCAGGAATGTGAGGGCGAAGAACGGCCATTGATGCTCTAGCTGTGTGAGTTCTTCCCATCCTGTTCCCTTCCCACCACGGTGAATGGGAATACGTTCTCGTCTTAATTCAGGTAAGAAATAATTGTTGATCATTACGATATAGTGGTACGAATTCACGGTACGAGCATTTCTATTATCATCGTCGAAAAAGTAACTACTGGTGATAACAGTTTTACTTACGGAAAACCAAACCGTCCCTTCAGGGCTGTGCAACGGTCTTTCGTGCAATTCTTTGGAATATTCAGAAGCCCAATAACGACAGTTCTGTTTATTCACAATGCTATTGAGATGACAATAAGCTTCATTACTCATGAACAAATGGAAGTCGTCACTTGCTAAAAATTTTCTTCCATCTCACCTGCGCACTTCAGTCGCTGTGCGTAATCCCCGGAAATCAACTGTTGCACAACGACCAAGTTGTATGGGTGGAAATGCAGGTCTAAATGCAAATTACACCTGACCGGACGAATGCTGAGGCCAACACCAGAAGCATGCCTCCGAGTGGTTCTACGCAGACTGCGCAGCACGGCTTATCTGACTTTTTCCACATTTTCGGATGTGCGTTCATGTACGGTTTTTGTTCGTTAGTTTACCTCGTGTACAAAGTGCTTTAACCCAACGTAGGATAGTGTTCCGATTGGTAACAGCTTGATTTCTGTGTATATCACGGTGAACAGTCGTGATAGACTCGTTATTTTTGACGAAACTGCCATAGGCGAAACACGGTGTTCTATCGTCTATGGCTCTATGACTTGATATGAAAAGAGTATAAAATTAAATAAAATTACAGAAACTAAAATAAAACAAGCTAAGTAATGGTTTTATTGTAGACAAAACCAAAGCGCCCCCGTATAGTTAAAATTATCTTATAACGTATCCAAAAGGAAGAGTTCAAATCATAGGGACAAATGGAGGTTACTAAGCGAATGCCGGGGCCAGCCAGTTTCAGAGTCAGTCATTGATTTTCCCATTGGTGTCTATGACTATTCCAACGGTGTATGGCTTATCTCTGTCGAACTTGTGGCTATTGAAATCTCGTAGAGGCACAAAAGGAGAATACTAAGCGATTGAAAAGGTCCTGCCAGTTTTATAGTCACATTCATTGTTTTCCTCACCGTTGCAGAACATGACAAATCCAACAGTGTATAGACTATCTCTGTTGGACTTATAGTTTCTGAGATCTAGGAGGGGTACAAATGGAGAATACCAAACGACTGTTAATAGAAAGGGACTACCAATTTTAGGGTCAAAGTTGTATGTTATTCCACTGTTTCAGACCATTATGAATCCAATGGTGAGTATCTCTCTCATATTCATAGTTTCCTCGTCGTTTCTGATCATGACCAATTCAACGCTACTGAAAATACTTGAAAACCATTTAGGTACATCGCTTTGAGTCGAAATATGTTGGTTTGGTTTAAATATTCCCATAAATGCTGAAGACATAGGGAAAGTCCATTTTTTATAATATAGCGACCAAAGATACCGAAAATAAATGAAAAACGTTGAGGTACATCGCTTTGAGTCGAAATATGTTGGTTTGGTTGAAATTGGACAATAAACACTGACAATATTGGGAAAAGTATATTTTTTCTAGATGGCGGCCGAAGATACTGAAAATAAACAAAAACAATTGAAGTACTCATTGTTTTGAGTCGAAATATGTTGGTTTAGTTGAAATTTTCCTATAAACCCCGAAGATATAGGAAAAAGTCCGTTTTTTTCAAGATGGCGGTCAGTAGTACCGAAAATACATGCAAAACATTTTAAAACGATTTAAATACGTTTAAATTGGTCAGAATCGAAATGTGCAGGTTGGATCAAGCTATTCACATCCCAGTAGCACATACGTGTTTAAAACGTTGATAAAACAGTTTCATGTCCGCCTTTTCAATGGTTTATTCATGCAAAACAAGTTGAATCAACGTTTTTTAGTTGAATAAACTGTTGAAAAGGCGGTCATGAAACGGTTTTATCAACATTTAAAACACATATGTGTTACACTACTGGGATAAAAAATACCGAAGATATAGGGAAAATTTCTTTTTGCGAGATGCAAGCCGAAAATAGCTCGAATACATGGAACCGCTGAAGTAAAACCGTGCGGGTAGAAAATACATTTAAACGAATGATGAACATGGCGGCATGCGGAGCAATAGTCATTACATTATTTCGTGTTATGAATGTCAGGTATTTTGCTAAAAAAAAAAAAAAATCGACCAAGCAGACGGATTACAAAGTACAAAGTTCAGGTTTCGTTTCTTTCATTAGGCTTATATGCGATACACGTCTTTAAAACTCAAGCCGGGGCTCTGCTTGAAAGCAGAAGCTGCTAAGTAGTCTAAGTTTTCGTAATACTCTCTCGTATCACATTTCCATGACTCGAAAATGTATTGGTTTTGCGTTTCAACACTCCCATATACGGTGGAAGCATTACATTTCTTATGTAAATATTACATTTTTCTGGGTACCTAAAGTAAACCTTACCCAACTTTCGCAATAAACGCCTTACTCATTTCATTTCGTAAAGTATTCCTGAATTATAAAATTAAACAAACTTCAATTGCAAGAGCCCAATATTTATCGCTACGATTACCGTGTAAAACTTCTGCATGTAATGGTTGTTTGACATTAACTTCTTATTTAAATAACGCTAGTAGCAACCAAAAGGCTATAATATACTTATTATAATATGTTTACTTCAAAGAAATATCAGTATTAATATTATAGCATTCCTCCCGCAACTTTCACCAAGCCGCCGTAGCTCAGTGGTAGAGCGTTGGCTTAGCGTTCGGGAGGTCCTGTGTTCAATCCCAGCGGCCGACCATCCTGACTGAGGTTTTCCAGGGTTTCCCCTCAGTAACACCAGGCAAATGCTGGGATGGCACCCTCAACATAGTACCTTTCCAAATCCTTTCCCTTCCCCTATCCCGGCCTGAGCCTCAGATGCCTAAAGGCTATAAATAAAATTCAAATTCCGGCATCTTTTATAAACGCACTTAGGCCTAGCTGAATTTGTAAAATATTTTTATTTCAAAGAAATAATATCAATATTAAACATTATCGCCTTCTATTATTAACGTACTTAATTTTAGCTGAACTATTATTTTATTATTATTATTATTTATTTATTTTTACTTCAAAGAAATAAACTATCGCTTTCTCTTAGAATCGCACTTAGGGTTAGCTGAACTATTACAATATGTTTACTTCAAAGAAATATCAGTATTAAACATTATCGCTTTTATTACAAACGCACTTACGTTAGCTGAATAATTAAACTATGTTTACTTCAAGAAATATCAGTATCAACAATTATCTCTTCTTCCGCCACTTTTACAAACGCACAGGCCTACCTGAAGTCACGCGATTATACATTCTGTTGTTTGTTTCATGCGATGTTGCCAAAGCTTCATGCTTATTTGCTAGACCTTAGTGCGTTTCAAAAATATGAGTCAAAATACATGGGAAAATGTAGAAAACTAAGTAAATGAAAAGGACCTGTCAGTTTTAGAGTCAAAGCCATAAGTTTCCCCACCGTTTCAGATCATGACGAATCCAACGGTGTATGGCTCAACTCTGTTGGGCTTGTAGTTGCTGAGATTCAGGGGGAGCACGGACAGACAGACAGGTCAAACCCTATTTCTTCCCTTATTCACTGACGTTCATACGGGTGCGCTAATAACAGATAATAAAATGCTAAGAGTTCAAGAATCAGAAAAAAGAACTTCCGCACATCTGTCACTCCACCTAGTGGAGAGTTTTAGCCATTTCAAAAACGTCCGTCATCTCTGCCCCACACCGGGTTATCCCATACCAGGTTATTCCATAAGCAATGTCGTATGTGCGACGCCCGCTACAATGATGAAATCTGACGAGTGAATAGTGAACACGTGCCATAGTTGAGTCATATAGGGCATTTGATTGTGCAGCAGTGTGTATAAATAGACCGGTCTACTCCACGTTTTGGAAGTAAGGCTTATGTTTGAACATGCCAGTGTCGGAGAACCACAAAAGGCATGTCATGCTATATGAATTTCACCAGGGACATCCAGCCAGTGTAGCGGCACAAAACATCAATGCAGTATATGGTCACGCTGCTGTGAATATACAAAAGTGCCAGAGGTTTCGGTCTGGAGACACCAGACTTACAGATAAACCACGAGAAGAGAGATCTGTGCA
>JAGDQP010061532.1:0-11661 GCA_022664845.1 Lepisma saccharinum
TGCTCAGACACACCTTGGAACCCCGGAAGCCCTTGGACCCCTCCCAAAACCGAATTCTGGATACGTGCCTGCCCCACATTATAAAACAACCGCACCTTACTCAGACAAGTTTGATCACTGCTTGTATGTACAGAAGCAATGTTGTCAACAAGCCACACCTATGTATTGTATTCACTTCAGTCGTGGTAATATTATCCAGGTGGTTAAAATGCAATGACAAATCAATCGCTTGTGACATTACAACAGAACCTACAAGTGAGAAGTATTAAAATAAAGAGGAAAAAGGAAAACAGACGCAACGAAATTGGATGAAAAGAGAGGAGAACGATGAGACAGCATATGGCACGTCAAAAGGAAAAACGTTCTTCCATTTTTCAGTTCTTCCCCTTCATGAAAATCTTTGTCTTTCTCGCCCACCAATCTATCTGTCCAACAAACCCTTATCCACATCTTTAGGGTTGAGAAGAACAACGGAAAGAGAAAATAAAATACATGAAGAATGATAAAAAAAGAGGAAAGCACGCGAGTAGGAATGAAAAATTACCGAGAGAAAAGGAAAGCAATAAAATAAAGCAAAAACATAACAGTGAGCAAGTAACAAACGAAAAGTAAAGAAGAAAAAAGAAAAGAATTAAGTAAAAAGAACACGAAAGATTCGAAAAGCGAAAACGTACGCAAATATAAAATAAGAAGGCAAGTAAGATAGACAAGGCAAGAAATGGGAGATTCATATAAGGTAATAAAGAAAATGTAAAGGAAAAAATTAAAACAATGATACAAGTGACAAGCAAGACAGAAGAAGAAAGAAAACTGAAATAAATGGAAAAAGAAAATCGACAGAAAAATATAAGAACCATGAAGTAGAGAAAATAATAAAATCAAGAAAAATGAAAAAGTGAAAAGTAAAAGAATTTAAAATGAAACATGTAGACGAATAACAAGGAAGGAAAATTGGAAGAAAGTCGGACATGGCAACAGATAGACGAAAGGCAAGGCAGAGAGAAATGAGATTTAAAAAAGACGAACAAGGAGAACAAAGAAAAAAATCAGAAAGACAAAGGAACACGAGAAAGAAGCACAAAAAGAAATAAAGGATGGGAAAAGGAAGGAAATAAAGGAAGAAAAAGATATAAAAAATACAGACAGACGAGAAAAAACAAGAAAAGAACTAAAAACAAAGGCAAAAATAAATTAGTGAACGAGAGGAACCAAGTATGAGAGTAGAAAGATTTTAATGCTTCTTCTGCCACTTTCATTACGTCGTAGTATTTAAGTTCCCCTTATGTGATGAAGTATCATGAAAAGTTGATGTATGACCGCTCCCACTATAATTTCATACTTAACCATCTTCCCTCTCCATTCGAAAAAAAAAGAGAAGGAAATGACAAACATATCGTAGCTTATTTCATTTGCTTAAGACCTATTAGTATAGTGGCAAGAAACATTTTCTACACTGCAGGAGACTCATCATATATACAAAGTGTATTTGCTTTATAATTCATCTTCCACTGAATAACGTTCTTATAGTTATTGAGAAGTCTTAGTTCTTGAATTAAACTCATTACCTTTTTTTAAAAAAATGATTGAAGAATTCCCACGACTAGACTTCGTTCAATACCCTTTTGCTCGAGTTGTAAACTGATTGCTTTTTTAATATAACAATTTGTGTCCCGACTTTTTTATTTTTTCTTTATTTTCTTAGTTTACTGTATTTTTTCTACACATATTATCCGTATTTACTCTATAAATATTGGTACTTCTAGTTTTATACACTCAGTTGATGATTATGATGGCGACCTGTCCTTCCTGAAGGTCCTAGGCAAGATGAACCGATGGCGAATTGTCGTTCCTGTTGGTAGGCGGGCAAAACAAAAGATAGAGCTCAATACTTTCCTTATTATTAGACTACGTTAAATATATTTGGTTCAACAATTCTTTTACGGTCTTATTGGCGTTGTTGCACATTCAAGATAATGAATTTGAAAACTTTTCCATCAGTACTAGATGCTTTGCAATTTATTTAATCAATTATCATTAAAAAAAAACACTTGCTTCAGATTGGGTAAAACATACAAATATAAAAATTTCAATTAATCAATGTTAACATAAAACAAATGTAAAGTTTATTTGTACTTCATCAGAAACTTGGCTGAATTCGGTTATCATGAGCAGCTCAGGTGTAAAAGTTGATAACCCACAAAAGTATTTAGTCGAGACCAAAACGAAATTGAAAGTTTTTAAAAACAAATCTGTAATGAAAACACTCGATTAGTACATGTTGACAGTTATCCGAAATGAACTTCTTTTACTACTGCGAAGCAACAGAAACTGGATTCAAAATTCAACTCAATTTCGAACGGTGTGTGGGTTATCAAGTTTTGATGCCAAGCCACTCATATGTTGACTTATCCAGAGCTACGTCACAACAGAAATACCAGAATGAACATATTATTATCCTGTACCTTTGTACAGCAATAGTGATACATCGTATAAAACAAACAAGACTGCCATTTTCCTTCTTTTTTTTTTGTATAGATATTTTCAATTTAAAAAAAAAACTGATTTCAAAGAGAAAAAGGAAGTGGGCAGAGCACAGAATCATATTTCCCAATCTTTTATTTTTGTAGGCATTATCAGTATCTGCAGCTCAGCACGCTACGGCGTTGCCTCGGCTGGTTAATTTCTATTGAAGTATTGTTGAAAGAAGATGGATTTCGAGAGGATTCCCTGATGATAATGAAAGAATAGCCAACGATCGAACTTCAAAGAGCAAAGAGATCACATTTGATGGATATTCACGAGTAGTCTGGGCTTTCCTATGCTACGGTATGTATTCACATGCTTGTATTATTACTATTTTAACAGCAGTATCGAAAGAAAAGGATTTCACAGAATGAAAATCAGCTTAGTTATTTCATACGGCTATTGCAACAGCTAAGCTCTTTAAATACAGTATTGATTCTGGTTTTCTATTCGTTATGACAGCCACAGAAATTGTTTGCGTTAATGTTCTTCATCCATTTTTTCTGTCTTCCTTTTTGTAATCTATGATCAAGAAATTTGTTGGCTATAACTGTCCCATTATTTATTCAAAAGACAGATCACATTTTGTATGAATGATTACAAAAACAGATGAGCTGAGATGGGATCTTGCCATTCCGTCAATAAATTTTCAACTGCGCTGTCAAAGTATTATGCTTATTTCTATACATTTTGTTAGATATCTTTTCTAAAATTCCCCGTAAGTTTTCTGCTCACGATGTGTCACGAATTTGTACAGTCTCGTTAATAAAAATTGATCTATGGGCACTCTTTCTCTCATAATTTGCACAATAATACAACACCGGACCTATAGTCAATATAGATGGAAAAGAAACGTTTCATACGTTGCATCTGCACATGATTTTAGCTATATGTTGCCAGACTGAACAACTTTTGACCATTTTCTATGAATCTGAATGCACACAAAGTGTAAGGAGAGTTCGTTTCCCTACGGCTGTTCAAAAAATTCAATTCTAACCTGCCTTTTTCTATGATCTAGATTGCCAAACCTGACTGAGTTGGATCCGCTCTAATAAGAACAACGTTATCTTTCTTGGACTACATTGGTTCCGGTTACAAAAGTGGAAACAATACTTAGCATTCTCTTTCAGCAGAAAACGACATACTCAAAAATTCAATCAAATCTGTACCTGAGAGGTAGAAGCGCATAAGTCACACATGTTTACAACAAGAATCGAGAAACCTTCCGAATGCTGTACAAAACTGCATTTATCACGTTTTAGTCAAAATTGGACTTACGCGGTTGTAGCTCTCAAGTACAGAAATTATGCTCCTCGTGCATGGATTTTTTTCGATAACGACAGTTCACGATGTTCACAAAAAATACAGTTCATTTTTTTTTCTCTTTCTGTATCTTCTGATTCCCCATTTTCTTGATCTTTTTTTCCTCTGCGTTCCGTTTGATTTCTTCTTTCTCTTTATATTCTCTGCATTCCTTTTTTCTCTTCCTCTCTTGTGTTCTTCCTGGACACTTCAAAGCACTTTTCAAACACTTCTTTCACCTTCAGCGATAAACTTGATAAACTCACTTTCTTCGCGAGAAGAAAGGAAGAAACCCGCACAAAATCAATGGAAGAGACCTTTCGGTCAAATTCTTTGAAACTTTGGATTTCGATAGTTCATAGCTTCCTGAAGAAAAGGTCTTCATGGACAAAACTCATGGAAACTGAATTCAGTGCTTCTAGGAAGCTAAACAGGGCTCGGATCACTTAAAGCTGCTTTTCTTTTTCCAAAACAAGCCTGCGCTCATTTACGTGTATTATTACACGTCATACTGAAATAATATAAAAGAAAATGAAACAATGAACTAAAGCCGCATTCGTTATTGTAACAGGAAAACAATTTTATTTTAATTATAGGTTAATTACATCAATAATGTAATTATTATCTGCATCAGGAGCATTCATTGCATTGTCCACACTTCAGTTGATAGATTACATATTGTTTGTGATAGTGGGCGAGTATATCCCAAGTATCAGAGGACTGATGCAATATATGGATGTGCACACGCACCTGAAGTCCTTGCTTCAACTTTACAGGTACAGTAATGGGACGCTTATTTTACACAAGCACCATAAGTATTTTTAGGTGATCGTTTAGCATTGTACAAGCTCTGAATTAAGCGTTCATGACTTCTACTCATTATAAGACTTCTTCAGGAACTGTCAAAACCGAAAGTTTCAAAGAATTTGACCAAAATACCTTTTTCCATTGATTTTGTTCAGGGGCTGTGTGCTCTGTAAACTCAGTTACTTAAAGATTCCTCATCCCTGCTAACTTTTCATTTCTTTGCTATCGTATTTTTAATACCAAACTTTAGGATTAGCCGTACAAGAACTTGGACGTAAACATGTTATTGTAATCTGGGCAACTGAAACTACGCAGACGACAAGGAAAAGGAAATATATCTGAGGATAAGTGAACAAAAAAAATCTTTCAATACGAACCACTGACCTAGGAAAAATAGAATACCTTCGGATAGGCAAACTGAGAATAGCCTCCTTTCTTCTGTCACTGTATAATAGGACAGATTATTCGAAGGTGCTAAGAATGTTGGACAGGTACGAAGAAGTCATGCAGGTAACGAAAATAAAAGGAGCTCAGGAGAAAGGAAGGACCAATAAAGCCAGCTAATCTCTGAAAGCGATTGAAACCAACGAGTCTCAGACCCGAATATAAAGGTGTTGTGGAAAAGAAGAAAAAGTATTCACATGACAAAAAAAGATTTGGTGACATTAGTATCAAGACCGTTGTTACTAGTCCTATAGTACGGATTCCTGAGAAGATGAGGTTGAGTGCACTGGTTCAATAGTCAATGCAGGAATTACTACATTCAAATTTTGGAAAGGAATTTCAAGCAGCCAAAACTTAAAACACACACACACACACCTTACGGTATCTAACTGATCACCATACATATCCTTAGAGGGACCGGTAAAATGGCCCAACAATTTTTGGTTCCATCAAGGTAGGTGTTCATCAAACAAGTCATATGTCAGTACCAATAAAGATATATCTTCTTACTCTCTCTATCACACACTTACACACACACACACACAAAGAGAGAGAGAGAGAGAGAGACTGCCGCTCCTACGTCAGTTACTCTCCGTTCCATGGTAACCGTAACCAGCATGCTCCTTGTCTAAACGTTTAAACAAATTTCTTGCTGTTGTCATGCCAACGCACTTCTCATGTAGTCCTTAGTCAACAGGAAAAAAACTAATATGAAACAGGAATGAATTTAGAGGGTCCCGGAGTCCCCCCCCCCCCTGAAATTAAAGAGTTTTACGCAGAATCATTTAGGCGTAATTACCGGTATTTAATATACATTTCAAGTCCAGACGCACCTTCAAACACCCCCAGAAGCCCGTGGACTCCTCACGAACTTCTGGATACGTACCAGATACGGAATGTTGAAACAAGTAGCTACACTAAAATTTTAACTTTTTGAAAATAACTTTTCTGAAATTCCTTTAGTCTTGAACTCGGAAGGTGTAATGTTACGATGTTAATTAATTTTATTGTCTTTTCAAACGTGAGTCAGGCCGTTTGATCCGCTCTTACATTTCTCAGGACTACTTTTTAGAAACATTTCTTGTACACTGATATAGAGTCTACAACAATCAGTCGAAATTCTCTATTTCTACTTTTCCGAAATGTACAGTGAATAAGTTCCACAGAAATGTATTCGTTCATTCTACATGGACCAACTGCTAACAAAACCATGTAAAGAGACAATTCTTGGTCGACTGATAAACGCTGTCCGCCGCAAACGCTCTTCATTATGGTAACACCAGGATTTTACATCCCGATAATGAACCTGCGCATCGTTCCTTGCTGGTGACCGACTATCTGTCACTGTCTAGCTATTCTCCCGATTTGGCACCAGGCGATTATTACTGATGAAGGGCCGGAGATTTGGGAATCAAGAAAACTTAGAGGTTGCTACGAGGGCAGCGCTTCAAGAGGTAAAAAAAATGGCCTAGAGGAGTGCTTCCAACAATGGCAGATGCATGTAACAGCAGAATTAAAAGGCGACGTGTCACGTAATGCCCAATGACCAGGTAGTCTGAATTGTAAGCACCTCTCACAACTTATTGACTGCACTTCGCATACATATCCCATCTCTTAAAATTTACCGTTATGCATACTCCCACATGTTTATTCTTAAATTATAAACTCAGAGAGAACACAGCAATAGTTCCAAAGATATCAAACATAAATTCTCCACCAATTTTCTCGTTTTAACACAACGGAAGTGCACAAGCATACTTTTTAAAAAAGCGCTCCATTTCAAAAGCGACCAGCTTGTAAAAATAACATCTTTCGGTGCCAGAACAGTTAACAGCATCATTATTTGGTGTGAACATTTTTTTCTCTCTCTCTTAATACCACTGAATATTTTTCCAATAACAGCAAATGGAAAATGCAGATAGGTTAGTTAAATAATACTTTTGATCTTTCGTTCGTGAGCAACAGCAAATAATTATTTGAATATTATCCACTCTTTTCAGTGTTGTTCTTTGATCAGTGAGTGGAAACTTCCCAATTTCACGAAGCACAAACTACTAAAAATGAATTGAAAAAAAAAAAACCCTTAAAAGGATTGAGTATATATTTTGTAAATACCATCCATATAATTATTATCAATGTCCATTTACTAGTATTAGCGATGTCATCAATCATTAAGCGCATTCTTTTCTAATGTTCATGTCAATACACAGCACATAATTTCCTAAAATAATGTCAAATAGCACACGTTTAACTTAAAATTTAATAATAGACTAAGCTTAGATTAACTTAGATTAAGCTTCCAATTTCAAAAATGTAAACCCGGGGTGACCGAGAGAAGGGATGTCAATGAATCGCTTGACTCGAGTCGATTCGGCGCTTACTATATGCTCGAGTCGAGTCGGCGCTCACTGTGTGCTTGAGGCGAGTCGAGTCGGCGCTCACCGAGTGCTCGAACCGAGCCGAGTCGCTGCTCAGAGAGACTCACGCTACAACTCGGTTACAGTGAGTCGAGCTCGAGCGTTAGACTCGCCGCTCAAACCGAGCGGATTGACATCCCTAGCCGAGAGGTTAGAGCGCTGGCTGCACATGGAATTCGTGAGCGAGCGTCAAATCGCGTGGAAAGTGTTTCTTCACCGTAGCCTAGGGGAGGTACTTGAAGGCATAACCACGCCCACAAAACAGGTCGTAGAAACCTAACCTTTCCCTAAGCTCTTCCAGCTACACAAGCCATAGTTTCTTCGTCATTAGGTCTACCAGAAACCAAACTCTCCAAAACAGGACATGTCACCCAAGGAACGACATAAAACTTGGAAGTAAAGTAGCGGATGTGATCAACGGCGTGAATTTGAATAGCGGACACACATAAATAATACCAAGCAGCGCGGCTCAGTTGGTAGAGCTTTGACTTCACATTTGGAAGGTCTTAGATTTGACCCCAGATGCAAACCATTCTGATCTAACGGTGCTTTTTTTCTTTTTTAGGTTAATCTTCAGCCATGCCAGGATGGTACCTTCGAAAAGGCTGATTTTCTTCTCACGTCCTCCCACGTTATGCTATCCTGACCGGACCCAAAAATGCCTAAAGGTATTAAACAAAAATTCAAATTGAAACTCAAAAGACAAAATTCGAGCTTATGTAAGTAATAGAATGGAGAGCTGTATACATGCATAAACATCTAAATTCCAGAATCAGAAAAAAAAGTACGTTCTTCGTTGCCTAAAAAGTTTAGGAAATAGAAAATAATAAAACATACGTAGAATTACGTAACAAAGGAAAAAAACATCAAAAAAATAATGTAGGAGGGAGAAATACACAATAAAAGACAAAAGACGTACGATCTTTTCAGTAATGCTTCAATTCCGAATGCAATGAGGAGTAAAAACTGCGAAGGCATGCGTTAACAAAACAACAACAGAAGAAAAAAGGAATTGGATATTGTGGTACCTGTTCGTATAGAGAGAGAGAGATCCTTTCCCTTTATTTTATTAGGACAGTATAAGCCAAAGAGAAAACATTTCTTACGAGACCTTTAAGCAAATATAGACTCGAGAACGACAAAGAAAAGACAAAGTCGTAGCAGGACACAGCACCAAGAGAATGATAGAGAAGATCTCCCTTTTTTGAAGTCAAAGATGGAAGGGAAAACCTTCAAAAGACAAAAAGACACGAAAAAAAAAACATATTTCCGTACAATGGAAGAAGACTTCATAGAAAGACAGGCCCATGCAAATAACCCTGTCAAGTCGCACAATATTCTCTCAATTCCTGTCTCGACAGAAGCGAACGGTAACGTCAATATTGTGTATTTATGCACACTAACCGTTTTCCTTGATAGTGATTTATGAAAGAGACATATACAAAACAACGTTATTCTTTCTGCTGATTCGCAAAAGAAAGCGGGCCAAAGGACAAAAGACACAAGGGAAATTAAAGAAGACGAAAGAGATGTAAAGATATGACAACGAAGAAGACCAAAGGAGAGGAAACGCACAGGGATTGTTGTGCTCCATTGTTGTATCAGCAAAAAGAATAATTTGTCAGCGTGACGGCAGAAATCTTCCAACAGTATGTCTGTCGTAAGGTGACTACGAACAAAACTCTGGCCTTTTTTCAAAAATGCTTAACAATAATCTGTTCCATGTATTTATAGAATATAATAGTAATATTGAAAATACAGTTAGTTTGAACTGAGAATTTACCCAACGATATCCAAGTCTTCTCCGTGTATGTGACCTCAGCTTTAATGTAATTGAGTGAGTGTGATTTCCTTTGCTTTGTCTCGGTTAGATAGTCTTCTGTGCCAAGAAAGTACATTTCGTATTCTCATAAATATCGTTTCCCTAGATAACACAGCTATGTTTTTTTTTAAAGGTAATGCAAAAATTTAGTGTAAGGACTAATTACATTTGAACGCCATGTCTTCCACAATTCTATTACTGCTCTAAACTACGAACTTATTTATGGCCTTTAAGCATCTCAGGATCAGGCCAGAATAGGGTGATGGAAAAGATGTTGAAAGACAGTCGATCAGGGCCTAGTTAGCAGGTACCATCCCGGCATTTACCTGCTGTGACTCAGGAAAAGCCTCAAGTCAAGATGGGCGGCCGCTGGGATAGTTCCCAGCACCTTCCGAATGGACAGTCACCGCTCTACCAACTGAGCCCGTTTGGTAGTACTTGTTTAATGGCATGGAAATTAAGTCAGAACCCATTTATATACATTAAAAATATTAAAAAACAAGCACTTAAGAGTAAATTGCAATAGACGTAATGTTCTGAATTACTACCAGAATTATCTGAAGTTGGTATCTCTACTTCACAGTACGTGTTAGGAGAACCATATTTCAACACATAACTTTCATTCATATTTGGTTCACAAGAAAACAACAGCAATCCATGAGATACGAGAAGCCCTGAGCCTAAGATGCCTATAGACCATGTCAAATTCAATTCAATTCAATTCAACGAAAAGGACACCGCCAGCGCTTTTGGTGGCTTCAAATCGTTCTACAAAATATTAGTGCTGCATAAATCTTTTAAAAAAAGGAGAGTCTGCATGGATTTCAAATAACCATTAATATCATGCATGAACACACAAATCCTGACCTTAGTCCCTTGCACTAATTCCTTCAACAAGCTTCGAAGGAACGACGTATATACTTAAGTGTAAAGTTCCAGTATGTGATCTTATCATCCAATTAATTTCTGAACTTAAATAAGACTCTAAACAACTGAAGCAGAGAAACAAAGGATATGGCATGAAAATAACAATCCGTGAAACTGTCAAGGTCTTTCTGTTCAATGGAACAATCTGAGCACATAAACTCTCAATGCCTAAAATATTATTCCATACGAACGATATTCGATTCCCAATTATTCTTTGAAGTTCGATTTTTAAACGTTCGATGTATTGATATCGAAATTATAAAAATCACAGAGCTCTACTCGTATTGAACCGTTAAAAGCGGGCAAGTATCCATCACACTGAAATGTATTTATGGTCTTTTGGCATCTTTGACGCAGTTCGAGATATGGTTTCGAAAAGAAGTAAGTTAGGCATGGTCTACTTGGGAGGTATCATCCCGGAACTAGCCTGATGTAACTGAGAAACTCCTTGGAGAAACTTCAGTCAGGATAGTCAGTTGCTGAGTTCGAATCGAGGACCTTCTGGATGAGAAGCCAAAATTTCGTCAACTGAGCTACGTCTGGTTCTTGAAGATGTTTTGGACTGCAGGCTTTATTTCCGCAGACGCTTGAGGCAGTCAGATTTGGCATTTTCTGGTACAGCAACAAATCAGCACCTCTTTGTACCAAAGCTAACTTTTAAAGCACAGACTCTCGCAATGACTTCTTATTTAAATAATAACAAAGATTAGCAAATAAAATGAAAGTTTGTGAAAGCTTTCCTAGATGTTAATATTTTCATCTGTTGTTTCTCTCTCTCTCTCTTTTCTTTTTCATCTGCTGGACACTAATCACTTTCAGTTGTATTTATTTTATGATGTATACTTAAGTTCATTTTCTTACCTATAAAAAAAAAATAACGTTCACTTCTTAAATACCCTTTACTTAAATCAATTATCATGACAAAGCTATTGTTGCAGTTATATTTAATTTTCGCCCTTCACTGCCTTGGCTGGCGAAAGGGAAAGCAAACATCCTTAAACTTTTTTCTTACTTCTTGACATTTCCTAATCTGCATTGAAAGAAAATACTGAGGTACAAATTAAAAAAAAAAAAACAAAAAAAAAAACTATTTAATAGGTTAACTCTTAAGCGCTTTCGGTGTAAGTGATCCCGGATTCGATTCTCGATGGGGACTGACTACCAAGTGCCAAATTTCAATGCTGTGGCTATGCATCGTGGTACCAACCCAATTGAGTAACTGCTTAAATTAAAACGCCCCGTACCCTGATCTTGAAAGCAAACGGCGATGGGATTCGTTGCATTGACAACGTGACGACCTCACAGGACCAAGGCCGTGAATGCACTAGCTGTCGGACCACCAAGTTCTATTATTACTATTATTTTCAACATTAAATAAAAGCAGAGAACAACAAAAACAAAATTCCTTGATAGTTAACA
>JAGDQP010061534.1:0-12025 GCA_022664845.1 Lepisma saccharinum
CAGTTGTGTGGGAAATATTGAACTGATAAGTAGCCAAACAAGGGTGACATATAAAACATCCAGAGGCACAAATAATAAGTCCAAAAATAGCACACATTCACATAGTATCCTCGTTGAATTCCGCAGACAGATTGCTGCCAAATGAGACTTATTAATGCTAGTTCTAATTTGTATTGGTAGATCTTGCGAGCTGAAGGAAGACATTGATGAGGCTTTCGGAATTATTCATAAAAGACATTCGTCAAAACTGTTACACATAGCTGTACTTACAAACTATTTCCTTGCCTTCCAACATTCTCTTCCCTATCTGTCTCGGCCTAAGCCTGTGACCCCAACAGGCCACAAACAAATTCAATTTAATTCGAATCAGAAGTAAAATTAGAAGAAAGAAATAACAAGAAAAAGTTGAGACAAGAATCATAATGGAATTATTACAAATGGAGCAAACCTCAATATCAACGGGTAATGTCTACGCATGGACGAGGACCGCCTATGTTTTGAGAATGTCAAGACAGCAAGTTCAAGGAAACACTCAGAATAAAGCACATATACTTTCAGCCATGAATACGTTATTTATATTACTTCTGTTTTGTTTTTAATATTGAAAACAACAATATTTCCCTTCGCTTTTAGTACTTACCTATAATCAAGCACCTCCTATAATAACACCTATGATAAAAATTAAGTGAAACTTGAATTTCTGAATTTAACTCAGTTACTGGGCATTTATTCCTATCAGCACTGCTTGTATTTTCAATAATTGTAAACAAGATATCTTCCAACAAATGGATTTGAAACTAAATGTTCACAGCAGAAGAGATCAACTTCGGTATCTTTGGAACAGCATCTAAATTAACTTTAGAGGGAAAAAACACCCATTCTGAATTCACATCACAATTTTGGGTACTGTATGCAGCATCACATAATGCAGTGAAGAAAGAATATTTTTCTCACGTCCCGCTGACTAAAGCATAACAAAGTCAGCTAAGGAAGTTAAATTTGGCAGAATCGAGTAACATGCAGAGCTGGTAGATGCCTAGGAGAATTCATAGAAGAAATGAAAGTTAAAATACCGGGTATAAGTATCCCGTTCGTTGTTCAGAAGGGACAGCATTTCTCACCTCAAAATAGAGTACGGGACACTTGGCAACCCCACTTGGTAAGTGGCATGCAAGAGCTATGTGTATCCTTTCATTAACGTTACTATAACCAGCCGTAGCTCTGTCTCGGTGGTAGAGTGTTGGCGCGCCATTCTTGAAGTCTTGGGTTTACTCCCAACGGCTGACACTCCTGACTGACGTTTTTGGTGTTTTCCTCATTCATACCAATAAAATATCTGGAAGGCACCTTCAATTTAGGCCCTGGCCGACACCTTGCTCTTATCTAGCTATTCCGATCTGAGCCTTAGATGCCTAAATGCCATAAATAAAATTCAAATTCATGAACATTAGTTCCCGGATTTTGGATTACATTCGGCATTGTACACACCCGAAATAATAACACAGAAATATATTCATAGTTAAAAAATTAATTTCAGCTCAAGTCAACCAAAAATATCTAAAATCTGCAGGATAAAAGTAATGTTTACAAGTGTTTGAAACGCAAGTAATAAAACGCAGGTAAATGATATAAAGAATACTATAATTAAGCACAGTATTAAAAGTTGACGTATATGTATCTCTATGTGTATGTCTATGTGTGTATGTCTGTGTATCTGTGTGTATGTGTATGTATGTGTGTGTTTCTGTGTATGACTGTGTATCTCTGTGTGTGTGTGCGTGTCTATCTATCTGTGGGTATGTCTGTCTGTCTCTCTCTCTCCGTGTGTGTGTGTGTATTATCAAGCACATTTCTTAACTTCACTCCATATGTAAAGAATCACCACCGCCGCCGTCGCTCCAACCTTCAATATTCTTAGAGTTGTTTTACACATAAGCAAAATGATACACAATATAAATTTAAGAACTTTGTCTATCTTAACTTTTTATGTATGATTATTGTAATTATTTCTATATCTATTTCTATTTACTAGTTAAGGCAAACATAAACATTTTACAGAACATCCTGTTAAGCTACATTTCACAGGAAATTCAACTCCACACACTTTTCAGAAGATGTTTACTTCAAAGAAAAAAAAAATTATCAGGTCAAGTACAAGATTAGGAACACTAAGAGGAGCACTGAGCACAGCTACCCAATACTGATATAGTTAACACATTTTCATACAACATTTCCAATATGTCACATTCTTTGATGTTTTGATTTTCAATAGAGTTTCTACCATGAATAGAAACATTACTTCTTCAACATACAATTGCTTTTTATTTCTTTCGTTACCCCCTTTGTTGTACATTTTATAGTTTCGGAACTTTAAAGCATTACCAAGAATTTGTATAAAAAGTTTTGCGTTGAATAGAAACACATTATGTTCATTTTCTCAATAATTTTATACTTTTTTATTTCTTCCATTTACCTCGTTTTTTACACTATGTAGTTCAGAAGTTTAAAATATTAGCAACAGTTTAAAGGTTCTATATATTTTAATTGTAAAAAGAGTTTGAGTCTTGAACAGAAACACACATTGTTCAATTCTCAATAACTTCTTACTTTTTATTCTTAAATTTCCTCGTTTTGTACACTTTGTAGTTTCAAAAGTTTAAAACATTACCAACACTATAATTCTTTTATATATTTTTAATTTTAAAAAGAGTATGTGAGTTGAATAGAAACACGCATTGTTCATTTCTCAATAACTTTTTACTTTTTATTTCTTCCATTATCTCGTTTTGTACACTGTATAGATTCAGTAGTCTAAAATATTACTAAAACTATAAACTTTTTAATATATTTTTAATTTTTCAGAAAAGTCTGTGCGTTGAATAGAAACACGCATCGTTCATTTCTCAGAAACTTTTTACTTTTTGTTTTTTCCATTACCTCGTTTTTTCTATTTTTCACAAGCTCACTTGCAACCTTCAGTTTTCCTCTTAGAAGTGTTATCTATATTCTTATTTTTATCACTTTCACTGTGTATTCAAAGACCAAAACTTTAGCCCTTAATGTGATAGACTACTTCACACCCAACTGTATATTTTAATATAGTAGGCCTACATTATTGCAAGTGTATTATGTTAAACCAGTTAGAGCTGCGATTCTACTAACAGTCGCAAATGCTCGATAGCATTTTAGCCAAGCAAGCATTAGTTTTTATATAATAGGCTGGCAATAGTGACAAGTGCAGTACTTAGGTTCCGGAAAATCCAAAGTACTTGTGTCGAATAATGTTTATTCCAATTTTGGTGCAGCTAGATATAGAGGAGAAGGTCCAAATACGAGCTACCACTTTTATTTTTCGAATATCTCCAAATGTTCCAAGGAATATACTAAACAACAACTGCGAATATGTCTTAGATATTTTTACTTTATAATGTAGTTGCAAATTTAGATTAAAAACCCATGACTATGATATTTAACACATATTTTACAGAGTGTCATAATTTTAACTTTTGAGATACTAGTCCAAATATGGGCTACCCTTTAAAGTTACCTTAAATAATTAAGAAGAAAATTAACAGTTCATAATAATATATAGTGATGATAAATGTATATTTACAAAAGTCAGAGATAGTCCTTTTCTGCACTAGCGCATTCTTTATGTGCTCACCTCGAACACATGATAAACATAACCCATAGGTCTTACTGTGTGTTCAGAAAATATCTATCGCAGAATATGCAATTCATATCTTCATAATCTGATTTTTTATTGTGCAGTTGGCGTGTCAAAGTAAATATCTTCATCATCACAAAGATCTAGATCAGAAAACATCATCCTGGATTCTTCTGAATCTGAAATCTATCTTGTGAATTCTAAAGTTCCTTGTTTTCTTTTTCCACTCAGGTATAATCCATGTTTTAATTGTTCAGCCCTTTACTCAACTTAACTAAAAGATAATGTCTTCTTGCATTTACTAGATTCCTGCTTTTCCAAGGAAGCCATAATTGTTTCTTAGGATGTGTCATCCGTTATAAAAGTAACACTTCCTTGTTTTCTAAGTGGATTGCAGACTTTTGACAGGAACTGTTGAATGAAAAGGACTTACTAGATATGAAATTCCAACTACTGTGTTCTAAGAGAAGGACTATCTTAAGATGAAGATGTAGGTAGGCAAGTTAGCCCGTATTTAGATCATTCATAGGGGTTGCTTCGTGACGCAACAGAAGTCAATATGCAATATTATTTATTCTTTGTTTTGTATTGACTACGAGTGGTGTCTCTCAGGAATACAACTTACCGTATAAAAAAATCACAATTGATGTTATTGTGTTTAAAACGCTGAAATAGAAATGTCTGATAAAACTTTCCCACTGTTGAAAACAGGCACAATACAAATAACTCAACCACAGTCAACTCTTTGTCGCTAACTGAATTCTGCCACCACTTTCGTCCTTGGGGAACTGTTTCGTACTTTTGTCACCAGTCAGCAGTACTACAAAAGCATATACAAGTCTAAAATGTCTACTAGCCCGTATTTGGACCATAGCCCATTTTGGACCTTCTGCTCTAGCTGCATCGAAGCAATTTGAATAATTTATATTTTTTAAAAACGTGCTGGCAACACTGAATTACTACACCAATCATGACTGTTTCGGTTCTTCATATACACAAAATGGTTTACTATTATATTTCGCCCTTCCCCATAGAGAAACGCTTAATTTTAACTGTTTGGGAATTTAGATATACTATAGTCGGGGTCAAGCCCCCCGGACAACTTTCCTTTGTTCCTGCATGCACACTATGACTACTTTTCGAACGACACCTCATGAATGTCTCTACACCTTATGGTTCATGAGATATATCTTTGGCATGCGCTAGCAAGACTGACTACGGGATTCCTGGAGAGCGGAAATATCCGCAGTATATTCCTATTGTGTTAAACAATGTTTATCCCAAGTTTGGTTCTGCTATGACTAATATAATGGAAGCTACTTAAAAAACAACATAATGTTATAGATTATAGGCTACAATAATGTCAAGGGGGTTGCTTGGCAACATAGACCCCTTCAGTGTTTTGTGTTTTGTCGAATAATGTTTATGTCAAGTTTGGCGCATCTAGGTCTATCTGAATGGAAGCAATTTGAACAATTGATTTCTTAGAAAGTTTTAGAACGTGAGCTGGCACCACACTGAACCACTACACTGAACCGCTTCCGGCGGCCGTGAACTAGTTTAGTCAAGACTTTTCCAACGACACCTCAAGCATCTCTCTACACCTTGTATTTCCTGAGATTTAATTTCCGGACACAGACAAACGGGATTTATGTTTAAAGGCATTAAATAAAATTCAATTCAATTCAGACAGACGGACAGAATGAGCGGGTTTATAAGGCCCCTTTACCTATAGCTCCACTATCAAAGGACCTAAAGCTGCAGCCAGAACAGTAAACTTTCACAATCTCAAACATAACTGACTTACTTGGACTCTGATTGATTTTCCTTGCAAGATGGACCTTGATTGATATTCCCTTGTACAGTTTATTTTGAAGCCTTATATGTCAGTACAGTGACTGTTTTTCGTATAATGATGCTTGAATATATAGTACTGGATGCCAAGAATAGTAAAATACTGGAAACTTATTTCATTTTCAAAACGTGGATATTAATTGATTTCATTCTGTAGTCTTCATATAGTAGTCTCTTGGCGCTAAGTCCGGGAATATGGATGGTGCGATCCATGTGGGCTTTACCGCTGTCTGATAAGAGCAGATACCCCTTTCTATTTACCAATGATGACTGGTTTCTACACAAATTCTGTTGCATTTCGTCAATTTCCGCACAGTACATGAAAGCGATAATGGTTTCACCAGACGGAAAAACTTGTAATAGACAACACCCAGGACCGAACTCACACTAACATCAAGACCTTTTGTGATGTCATTTTTTTTAAACTTTCAAGGGGGAGAATGTCTAACCACAGCCTACTTTGCTTGCGATTAACGTATAGCATCACAAGTAGAATACAATCGAATAGGAATTTAAATTTTATTTATGGCCTACAATCGAATAGGGGCCCGTTGTAGTGACGAACCAAAATGTGATTGCATAATGCAGATGTCGAGCCGTTACTTTTGTCAGTTCATGTGGTACCCAGTTCTCCATTTGTGCACCTCTATTATCTGTATGTAGTCGCAAATTGTTAAACTGGAAAGGTTGAACTATCGGGCAAGCTCCCTGACGAGGGTGCATGAATTTGCCTCTAAGCATGACTTTAAATCATGCTTAGTCTCCCGTGATTTACGTCTACGTCCTTTCCCATTTTGGGATCTCTGGTGCCGGCACGAAATTTCACCAGAGATATACTGTCCATTCTGAAGTTGATTCTACGTCCCATGTCTTCACCACATTACGATACATTTCTGTCCCATTATGACCCAGTTTCAATTCACGCAAGGAAGTTCGAACATGTAGCACAGAGCACTGTAACATGTCTGATGACACCTACAGCTACGTTTCAAATGGTTTGGATAATGCCTGTTGCTGCGACCAACAGGTATTGCTCACCGTTTATCGGTTCCATACAATACGAAGTAAGGTAGGATTGAATATGGGTTTTCTTCATTCCGGCCATTTACTTCCGAACCTAACAAAATTAAACATTATTACCTTATATAGCCTAATCGAATTCCAGAAAATTAGGTGACGGATAATTGGACGATAACTAGAGGAAATCATTGTTTTATACACAATGGGTAATTTGACAAACTTGTTCTCCTGTATATTAGACAATTGTTAAAATTGTCGAAGAAGATATAAAATAATATACAAGGAAATAGTTGTATATTTACGAATCCTGGTCTCAACATGCAAGGCAGAATTAAAATACAAGGCCCTGAAAATACCTTCCGGGAATTTGTTGCCACCATATCACTCAGACCTTTGCTTAGAAAAATAAATTAGCTTGCATCCCGCTGACAAAAATACATATATGCCAACGATTTTTACTTTTATTGACGAAATGTACCTGAACCTGATAAATATTTACTTTTCGCAGTTAAGGGTTATAAACGGACATTATTTTTGCAACAACCTGATACTTCTTAATGATTTGAAAAACAAATCCTGACTTTTTTTCATTTCATCATTTAAGTTATCGATTCTTTTTGTATGCAACAGAAACAACACGGGTGTAATCCGATTGTATAGGGAAATACGACTCATTGTGTTTTAGGCGTATCACTTCGATTCATTGTGTTTCTATGTGCTTTGTGCGTATTCCTCAATTTTAATGCGTATCTTAAATATACTACAATTGAACAAACCCGGGAATCGCAAAAGCTCCCATCTAAATCGCTGTAAAGATTCCATATTTCTTGGCGGACAAACACAAAAGGGATAGCATACATACACATAAAACTTGGACTCTCTTCCGTTGCTTGAAGTCTGCTAAAAATGCGCTGAATATTTTGCGTTGTTCAGGATTTGTTTTTCAGCGACATCTCACGGAGAAATGACGATTTTCCCACCAACTCAAGAGCGCGTTGTTCACTCTTCTGCCAACAGATGTCAGACGAATGAATTTCAGTTATGTATCCAGTTCTCTGTCCTACGTTGTTCCCATAGAAAGAGGAAGAGCAAAACAGCGTTCTTATAGATCGCTTACTTATTTCTGATATGAAGCTAAGCTTTCAGATTATGTTACTATATACTTAATCATAATACTTAGAACGAAAGTGGAGAGACGCAATGGTTTGTGTCCTACGTCCAGTTTCCAGTGTTGTCTCTACGTTACAACAAATGAATACCGTTATGGTCCCTTGTCAAAGACCCTGGTTACCTCTCCTTTTCCCAGTTACCAAAATAGTGCTCGCCGAGGGATATCATTGCTCCTGCATGCCACAAATCTAGGCCACAGCTACTTGTATGATCCATAAGTGTAAATTGGAATAAAATAAAATTAAAGAGAACCAAGCCGAAATTGTATCTTATTTCGGAACGAAAAAATACAACCATATATATTTTCATTCATTGTAAATCGGCGCCAAAATTTTCCAGTCTCCGATATAATTTATCTTGTAAACAATATCACAATGGATACGCTGATATGAATACACGCCTCTCTAGATTACATAAAATCGAGTTACATTTCTCTATCTCTTAGTAATTGACAGAATATTAACAGTTTTACAGTTATTAACAAAATATTTTTTTGAATCAAGTCAAGGAATTATGGTTGCTGATTTTACAACCAACTAAACGTGCGGCTCAACATAAGCGCGTTCACAACATAATCAAATAGAAACTGCATTAAAATCAATGTACTGCTAATCCATATGACGTTTCGCCTGAATTTTCTCAGCTGCACCAGCCGAATGACGACCCATACTTTAAAGTAACTCAAGAACCGATTGTACGTCTATTTCCCAGCGGCGATATAAGGTAAATATCTTGATAATCTATAGCTTTAATGAGTATATTAAACCGGTTATCTTCATGTTTCGTCTATTGGTTTATTTTATGGCGTTTTATTTACTTGTCCTATACCTCCTTGATGGTGAAGTTCTAGCTTGTTCTTTCACATATTTTTATGTAACTTTTTATGATTTTGTTTTCCAAATATGTAGTTTACTGAAATATATGAACGTAACATATAATTAAAAGTTAATTATACATTTGTATAAAGCACAATATGTCGGCGAGATATGTATTGTCCACGTGTAAAAAATAACTTTTAATTTACACAAATATGTAAATAAAAATGAGTAAAAACGAGGTAAGAACAGAAATCGAAAATACCACTAACGGTAGCAGCACACCAAACAACCATGTTGGAACGGAGATAAACGAAGCGAACGTATGCTTCACTGCGATTCACTCTTCTCAGTTGCTGTGTACACCACCATTAAAATATATGGATTTAGTGCAGCATGGGTCTGCTCTGTGTTGTCCCTGTTGATTAAACACTGTGAGACCGCTAGTACGACATGTGTTGAACCAACATTGATAGCACATACATTGTGTTAAATCATGAAACTCAACGCAGTTTATTGTGTTGATTTATACAAAAAATTGTAGACATCATTCGACATGGGAAAGTTTTGAACTAACACAGCCATTTTTTGTAGTATACATAGAACAAAAATCTAATATCTCGTAATATGATCTTACCGGATTTTTTACAATCTGCCATGTATCCTTGTCGTTTCTTAGTCTTCATATTCGTATGGACAACCTTTCTATGTGATAATGTGTGCACTCTTAGACAATCTTAAAAGTTACAAGATCAAAAGAGTGATGATAATTAATATTGTAAAAGGGATGTGAGTTTAGCGTATGAACCTATTCTCGTTCGTGAAAATTAAGACATTGACTGTGTTAATAAACAATAACATTGTTAGTTGTAGTGAAACTAGGAACAGTCAGCGGCAAAAGTTTGTACCCAGCAATGAAATTTCTTTTCCGAACAACTTTGGAATGTAACCTACAGAAAATTAGATTCTCTTTAAGTTACACTGCAAATATTGTACCTTTCAATAGTGAGTAAAAATGCCAATTTTGTACGAACAATTTTTGAGAGGCAGTAGCGCACCCAGGGTTGGGTTTACAGGGGCAGTTCTTTGCCTCCCAGTTCTTGGGAGGGAACAGATTAAAAAAAAACGATGGTAAAATATGAATCCCTGTGCCCGTCACTGATTCTAAAAAAATAGTGGGTACATTATACCGCCTACTTTTCAGAGATAGTAACGGGCACAAGGATTCATATTTTACCATCGATTTGTTTTTATTAATCTGTTCCCTCCGAAGAACTGGGAGGCAAAGAACCACCCTCTCTAAACCCAACCCTGGGTTCCTCACTCAGCATTTTGTAGCCACTATTCAAAGGTACAGTTTTTGCAGTGTAGGAAATACGTACCGAAATCAGTATATCCATTCGAAAGTTAATCGTAGAAGAAATTTTATGACTGGAAACTTTTGTCACTCTCTGTACATTTTAAACAAGAAAAATTGTGTTTTGGAGAATTTGCATTTTATCTTTTGGATGTTTAATGTAACAGTTAACCTCAATAATATCTAAAAAAAAATAATGATGCAACTGAAGAGTACAGGGAAAGAAAGGGGAAATCCATGAAATGAGATTTCTCGTAAAACGTATTTTAGAACCTAACTCTTCCATTTACTCCCATGTATTTAATATTCTAAAAATCACTATAACTTGTGGATTATTTACGCTTTTGTATTGAAACTGTTCTAGATGTTAGCTTTCATTGTTTACTACTGGATGGAAGTGCAAACTCATTTTTAAAATGGACTTAACCTATCTTTTCTATGTACTATTCAATTTTGATTTTGGAGATTGAAGTGTACATCCACAGAAATATTAATAAATAATAATGAATAATATTACGGCAAGAACCATAAACGTTTCAATAAAATATTATTTTTAGTGATCATGAAACTTATTTTGTAAAACGTAGATAAATATATACGACAGAATTTTAAAGCACTTGTTAATACTTGGATCTACACAATGTATCGTTTTCGCTACAGGCATACATGAAATTCATCAAACTTATCATGTTATCTTGATCATGTATTCAATTCCACCTCGTTTCGAGACTCAAGAGCTTCAAGTTGGGACTTAAAATCGACTTTTACGATGATAAATAAACTTAATACTTACCGATAAGTCAGAAATTATGCCTTCAAGTGAATATTATTTTCCGGGAGTTCACTTATAAAAATACGGTGGATATCAGGAGTAAACATGTTAAGTCGTTGGGTTGTCAGTATTACAAGTCTGGTATAAAGTTCATTTTTAATAGCACTATGTCGGTTTATTTGATATTTTGTTACCATCAGTGATAATAAACAACATATATGGTACACAGCGCAGAGTTGCAAACTGCAAATACAATATCAAGATAAACGTAAAAAATCTACATTTTTTGACGTGTAACCTGCTGTATATGACAGTAGCAGATTTTCATTCCCTTTATATCACTTTTAGAATATTTCCTGGAAGAGCAATCCAAGCTTACGGTTCATCAGCGAAAAATATCAGCGGCGAAAAATTTGTAATTACGTCCAAAAAAAAAAAAAATACCAGTAAAGCACCATCCCTCGGTCTCATGTTATTTAAATGTAGCCTCAATTAGTGCAAAGGGTCAGAAATATGACATCACACCTACTACAAAAACAATACTTGTACAAAGTGAAGGCTTATGCGCCAACAAACGTCTAAGTGACATTTTCAAATAAAAACAAATCACGAGTGCCTTTTAATATAAAACAGGAAAAATATGAAGCGTAATATATTCATACTTTACACCAAAGTAGACTTTAGTCTAACATGTCTTCGTGCAAAGTATGAATATTTTATGCCTCATATTTTGATGTTATATATAAAAATGTACTCGTGTTTTTTTATTTTATTTATTTAAAAATGTCACTTAGACGTTTGTTCGCGCATAACTTTACTTGTAGGCTTGTCTGCAACCCAACTAGTTTCTTATTAAATTAAACACTTGGTCTGAAAGAAATATGGGAAATACTCGTCTCCGAATTTGGAAACGGCATCAGAGCTAAGGAAATGTGCTCAAGCTCGAAACGGACTATAAGGTTGCCCGTTTTTGATAATATTGCTGTATATTTCGGGTGGGGTGGGGGGGGGGAACGGAGGAATTTGTATTTCTGAATTGTTTAACTAGCAGGCGTCACGGCTGGGTATATTCTTTTCAAAGAAAGAAGAGTTGGCGGTTACCTTCAGTTGTAAATGAGCATGAGGTCACGTAGACTGTACCGCCTTTTCCAACAGATCAGGCTCTTTGTATTTTTAAACGTCAAGCGGCTGGCTATAAAACAGCAGCGCCTGGCGCCAAAGATTGAATCTGTAACTGGCCCGGCGGTCAACACTCATTCGCTTCCATTCTTGAAACGGGCGCCAAGCTCGGACAGGGGAAAATGTAGTTGCTCGAGTAGGAAGCAAGCTCCCATCTCGGATGGGGAGCTGAAGAAGGTCGCAAGGCGAGC